>NMRB01004184.1:16022-35482 GCA_002633025.1 Notospermus geniculatus
GCCTCGGCGTAGTAATCATCTCGCAAATCGCGAGATAATTCAGTGATTCGCCGCAAGTGAGTGAATCGTCTGTGACCTTGACCTTATTCGTCCGCATTTGATATAGTGCAGACCAACGCTGATCATTTTTAACGTATTAATGGGTTCTTTGCACATTATATCGGTGGGATAATTTTATTTATTGTAGAATCTGAAGTTACTCAGTGGATTAAGGCACATTTTAGGCAGTGATAACACTGAGGATGGACAACGTTACAATGTCGAAACAAAATGGCCGACCAGCCTTCGCTTCACCACTTGAGAAGTTCAACCTGCTGCTATAGCGTGAGTGACCCTTCATCAGGTAAAGGTAACATGCTTCAACTCATTTTTATATGTGTAGCAACACTCACAATCCCTAATTGGTAACTTTGATCATTCAGATCGATAGATTTGAACAGTCTTGTCGAGCATGACCGAAGAAGTAGATCCCGGAGCAATATGGCGCTGTCCGATATACGTCACAGTTACGATGTTGGCACGAATCGTTCTCTGACGTTCAGATTGGGAACCTCCCCTGGTCCACCCCATTACATCACGCAAATATGAGATAAATCAGGCAACCCGTTCTTCGGCTTCACCTCGGGAGACATATCGTCCCAGCGGGGGACATTCGCTATGTCTCCCGACAATGAGGGCAACATTTTTATAGTGTACCCAGGCCCGTAGCAGCCCTCTGATGAGTGTGTGTGTGTGGGGGGGGGGTCCTGGCAGGGCTGGATGAAGCATTGACAGAAAGGGGGCGTAACTGGACGGAGGCGGTGAGCACAGAGAAAGAAGTGGGAAGCCCAAATGGGCGGTCTGGGGGGTCCTCCCCCAGAAAAATTTGACAATTTAAGTGCTTTAGATGCATTTTCCTGGGATCTGAGAGCAAGAATATGGACATATAAAATGGACATTTGGGTCAAAGGTATTTTTTGGCAAAAAAGTGGGGGGGGGGGCGGGATTCCGCGGCCCCCCGGCTCCTACGGGCCTGGTACCTGCCCCCCCCCGTCTTTGTGATTGCTTGTGCAGGAAGACCAGGTGACACCTGTGACGTCATAGCGGCATCCTTTTAACCCACCTAAAGCGAAATTGCCTCTTCGACTATGTTGTGTGCTTGAAATTTCCTCAAAAATGTGGAAAATATGACCGTAAAATTCTACTACAGGGTGGGCCAGAGAAAGTGTTCCTCGAACAATAGCATTTCTATTGTTTCCCTATTGTTCGAGGGACACCTCTCTGGCCAACCCTGTAGAAGTCACAGCAAATTTCATTGTTCCTAGCACAGGGTGCCTCCTCTTTTCCCAAATCCTGGATTCGCCCCTGATATTCTAAGATTTTGCCGCTAAGACTTTTCAAAAATAACGAAAGAGACTGAACGAATCAATGATGATAACAATCGCTACTCGAGTCAATCGATAACAACCACTAGACATTATTTGGTGTTTACTGCTGAGGAGACAGACCACAATGAGATTTTGATATAGTCGCCCAGGAATGTTGATCAACATAACACGAGTAATTTCCAGGGAACAAAGTCTTGAAACTGCGGATCTGATTTAAACTACTAACAATGTCAGCCACATCCCAATGTTTGACTGACCAAAGCTCTTAGTACATGAGTTTTTTTTAACATACAAGTACCAGGCGCCTCCCAAGAGGAAACCAATGAATGGGATCATTTCAAGCGTCACTTAAAGCAAATGGCTCGTGGGGTTTGTTTTGATTTTTCAGCGGCCCTCTCATAGCGAGTGAATCTAGCCTCCAGGCAAAGCCTTACTCCAGTCATATGCAAAACCTGTGCAAATATGCGAACGTGCACCTGGGGACGAGGTTCCATTAAAAATTTCTTAAAATGGATTAATGACATTTTCAAATTCAGTCTGTCAAAATGTACATTTTGTACAATTCACATTGATTTTGAAGCGGCATATTTTGCAGAATACGCCTCCGAAGTTTGGCTGTCCAATGCATTTCCCATTAAACTAAAATCCTTCGTTCGCCTTTTTCTCAAAATGGCGCTTGATATTGAGGACCAACTCTGCCGTGGTCTGGAAAAACCTAGTAAATCACATTTTCATCAAAATTGAGTTGGGACCATTTTTGGACTCACTAGGATATACCCCTTCATGAAATGCATTTACATTGCAAAAATATCAAGTAGCTTCCGAGATATCGATAGGCAGAAACCAGGCAGGACCTAGTAAGTCTCACATTTGGATACTCCTGATCAGGAAAAACCTAGCAACTATAAGCAGCCTCCGGTTCAGTTATTTACGTCATTGTTCTGTGTAGAGCATGGCTGATTCAGTCTGCAGTCATACTGGCGTTGTCAAAGCCTCTCAGATATTCTCATTTAAAACCCTTTCCACCCCCCCCCCTCCAGAAAATTGCCGAATTCTGTTCGTAAGACGCCCCCCTTAAATTTCCTGCACCAGAATCTTGTAGTCGATAGGGGGGGGGGGTCAAATTATGCCCCCCCCCCCAATATGTACCTCAAAGGGTTAAAATTGTAGACTGGGTACTTAATAATGAATTCACGTGAAAAACTGATGCTTAAGTTGGCTCTGGAAGGTGAAAATATGTCAACAGATTCTAATGCTAGTAGGCCTAGAGAAGCGAGCAACTGGGTAACACAATCACTGCTCACTCTCCTGTATCCCACGGGCTTAATCCCACGATTTATCAGTTTTTGCCATTATGATGAAATTGTGGCTTACTAGGTTTTACCAAATTACGGCAGAACGGTCATGGCGCCCCAACTGAATCAAAACAAACCCCGCGAGCGATTTGCTTTAAATTCGGAACGGAAATCAGAATGTTGTTCTTCAGAGGTGAAATCAAAGCTGATCATTCTAACTTTGTTTATATCTTGGGTATATTCAGATCATTGGGGAGGTTTAGAAATCAAACGATAAGCGTAAACGTTACGACAACGTTATTTCTCATACTACAAATTAACAAATTTTATTGCATTTTCGGTACAAAAATAACATTGTCGTTAACGTTACGTTTATTGTTTGATTTCGAAACCTCCCTATTTATTGTCGACCGCGCAATCATTCTCTGAATAGACCGAAGAGAACGTGATATCATAGGATTGTTAAAGGCCCGTTTCCACTATAGCGGATTCCGCGGCGGTTTCCGGCGAGCGGTGCGGTTTTCACAGGGCTTTGGATAATCCTTCGATGGTTTTATAACAATACAATGGCCTATTGATTATCCCAATGCCTGTGAAAATCGCTCCGCTCGCCGCAAGACGCGGCAGTATCTGCTAGTGGAAACGGGCCTTTACGAATCCGGTGTCGGCGCCCGATTCTGGCAGGTAGGGGCACGTAAATAGTAATCGTAGTGTAGGGGCATCTATCTATATTATATTCGTCTAAGGCGATTTCTGTGATATACACAAACTCCTCCTAAACCGCTCGACGACTTTCTTTCGTTTTTCGCAGTGTGCATGTGTTCACCTTGAAGATGTGTATCGCAGCATTCAAATTGCGTGAGCAGCGATAACGTCCGCGCAAATCGCACTTTCGTCCGCTTTTTCGACCCAAAACAAGACGACCGAGCCTGACGTCACAGTCGAAACACGTCACCGCCGTTGCCTTGCAGCGTCACAGTAACGCAGCGGCCCGTGCATCGTGTGCATGACGAATACGCTGACGTCAACAATGCATTTGGCCACCAGGCTTTGCGTTATGGATCTAAACTACTGTCGTTGTGCAAATCTGCAGGTTTACGAATCTTAAATGGCCGCTCTGCTGGTGATTCCTTTGGTCACTGCACTTGTTACAGTTACTCAGGTAACCCAAGCCTGATTGACTATGCTCTTTCGTCTGTGGATATGTTTAATAATGTTCAGTATTTGTACATTCATGACCCTAGTGATTTATCTATTCACTGCATGATGTCCAGTGTTATTCGTACAGGGTCTTGGGCTCGGATTGCATCAGTCTCGGATAATTCTTATAATTCTATTTCATCGACTCCGATTTTTGGATGGTCAGTTGGTGACGATTCGCGTTTTTGTAAAGCATTAGGTAGTGTTATAGCCAAGGAGGAAGCGAACTTCCTATCCTGTACCTCTGGCTCTTCGTCTGGAAAGTGTTTAGCTGATATCATAATGAGGTACCGGCAGACCTAATCCGCGACGCGGCGCTGACTATCAACTCGGTCATATCTGCGTCACTGAAAGTGAGGCTAACGTTATTTTCCAATTAATTCTGAATAGCACACCCTGTTTCTAGGCCAAATATAACTAAAACATCGAACTCAATTTCTGATTTTACTTTTCTACCATTAAGTACAGAGGTGCTAAAATATATCTTATGGCTTTTGAACAAAAATCTCTGCGGGAACATGATGAATTTATTCGATAAAGTTGACCATTTTAGCGTAAACGACAGGCGAATGGGTCGACGTCATGGGTTGTGAATGACGCAGTTTTTGTAACGTCAGAATGACGCACGACGGCTGATGACGTTCAACAATCGCAAAGGCATGCGCACCTGCGTTTTAACCGAGTTGATGATCAGCGCCTCCTTTTGTTTGCCGGTACCCCATTGAATCTAACCTTCTTGCCAAAATTAAGTTTAAAAGTGGGCGAACAAAGACCAGTACTTCAGATAAAAATAAGCGGAAACATAAGAATATATGGTTTGACACTGATTGTCGTTTGGCAAAACGTAATTTAAGAAAGGCTGTAACCCTTTTGCATAAGAACCCCTTTGATCGTAAACTACTTTCAGGACTAAAAGGAGGCAGTATAACCGTTTCATCATCAAGAAAAAAACGTTGTTCAAAAATCGACGACTTGACCAACTTGACAATATTAGTGAACGTAATCCACATGCCTTCTGGAATATTTTTGACCAATTGAGAAATTTTGATAAACAGCCTGTAAGCCATTCAATCTCATGTAAACAATGGGTAAGGCATTTTAATAATTTGATGAATAATGTGCCTGAATCTTTATCAACCTTTGAATCTTCTCTTGAGGACTTTATTCAAACTAACAGAGATACTATTTTTAATGAGTTAAACTTTCGAATTTCACAGGATGAAATTTCTCACCAATATGGCCGCCAGGTGGCATAACCCAACAATCATTGAAGTCCTGCAACTTGGGAATGACCTGACCCAGATTGCTCATAACTGACATGTATCTCTCTCTGTCATTACACTGTTACATGTATGTCCAAACGAGTGAGCACATGGCCCCATGGACCATTTCATCAATCTTTGAATCTTCTCCTGAGGACTTTATTCAAACTAACAGAGATACTATTTTTAATGAGTTAAACTTTAGAATTTCACAGGATGAAATTTCTCGGGCAATTGCTAAGCTGAAAAAAGGTAAAGCGTGTGGTCCTGATGGTATTCTGAATGAGATGCTTAAAGCTGGTCAAGCTCATTTATCAGTCAGGGATAGGATTGAAATTAGTCCCATCCATTTTGGATTGATGTCAGTCCAAAACGGACTTTTCAAAAAGCGCAGAAGAACCTAATTTTCAGCCAGGATATCTGTGCAAATGCACTAGAAACTGTTTTGACTGAAACTAATCCACATTTTCTACCCACCCTGGACACTGCTGTAACGTATTAGTCAACCGATTTTCCGATTTCTTCAAAAATGACCAGTTTCGAAGGTAGGTATTTAACTCTGTTTTCTTAGAAATTACACGATAGATTGAGTGGATTTTATGTTAAGAAGTCAGTTAAGGTACTTCTTAACTAGATTAGAAATCAAAGAATCCATCGCCTGTTTTTGCCAAAAACACGATTAAAGATGGTAACATGTAAATGTCAGCTGCTTAAAAATGGACTGAAATCAGTCCAGCAAATAGGACTGAATAGGACTGAAATCAGTCCAGCAAATGAGACTACAAACAATCCAAACACAGGACTGAATACAGTCCGAAATCCTGGACTAAATGCAGTCCGACGTATTGGACATAATTCAATCCGACATATTGGATTTAAACTGGTCCAATATATGGACTGACTTCAATCCAGGAAAGTTGACGGGAGAGACATGGAGAACCATTGACTATGTCACATTAAGCCTGAATCATTGTACGGACTGATAGAAATCCAGGATTAGGACTCACTGCAGTCCATCATTTGGATGAAAATTCATCCGAACTTTGGGATGAATTTATAAGTCCTTTTAGTTGGACTTATTTCTGTCCAACATATTTGGATTGAAATAAGTCCAACAATATTTCGTCACGTGATCAAATATGGTCGCCAACATTTTGGACTAACATCAATCCAAAATGGATTGGACTACTTTCAATCCTATCCCTGACTGTTTATAACCACTTCTAGAAAAATGCTTTAACCAAATATTATCAACGGGCTGTTACCCTGATTCCTGGAGGTGCAGTTTTTTTGACACCAGTTTATAAGAGGGGTGATACCTCCAAACCAGGGCATTTTAGAGGTGCACTTGTATTGCTGTTGGAAGTAACCTAGGGAAACTATTTTGTTCAATTTTAAACTATAGGCTGTCATTATTCTGCATGAAAAATAATGCAATATCTGATTGTCAAATTGGTTTCAAAAAACAGGCGAGAACTGTTGATCACATCCTAACTCTAAAGGCAGTGATTGATAAATATGTAAATAAGATTTCAAAGAAATATTTATTCTGTGCATTTGTGGACTTCAAGTCCGCATTTGACACCATTTCAATGCATCTTCAAGCTTATTAATATCGGGGTTGGGGGCAACTTTTTGAAATGCTTAAAAGTATGTATCAAAATGTATCCTATTCAGTGAAATTTTTGACAATTTAGGCACTTAATACTGCGATAAATGGTTTCTATCGGTTAACTTATCCAAGACAAAGGTAATGATTTTTAACTCCTCGGGTAAAATTCTGAAGAAATTCACATTCCTTTTCAAAGGAAGCCCTGTTGCGATTACTGATTCTTATTGTTACCTTGGTATTTTATTTAGCACATGTGGTTCGTTTGTTAAAGTTTGTGAGAGGCTCAGTGATCAAGCAAGAAAGGCAATTTTTACATTGAAAACTTGGGACCTAAGGAATAACATTCCAATAGACCATGTGCACGTGACGTCATCATTGACGTCATAATTCGCACGTCAGCCATTTTGGACGGCATCTGACGCTACGAATGCATTGGACGTGCCGTCCAAAATGGCGGCATCTCGAAGTCGCGGTGACGTCATAATCGTCGCTGCACATGGTCTATTATAGGGGTGTATTCGACTCACTGTTCTTATGTGTTCTGGTGCAGAGAACGGCGTTCTGGAAGAGTCGAACAGCGGAGAACGCGTTCGGGAACGTGNAGCGTTCGTGAATGTGGCTTTATTGAGCATGCGCGACGGTCGCTCAGAAATTTACTCCGGGGAGGCCCAGGCAAGTAAACGAACACGCTACTATTCATCGTATCCATGACGTCGTATCCAGGCCTACATGACGTTGTGACGTTGTGCGTTTTGCCCACCAGCTTCTTCAGCAAAGCAATGAATTTTGCCCACCACCCTTGCGTCATTTGCCCACCACCCTTGCGACGTCAGCAATGGCGGACACTGTCGGAGTTACGTCATGGATACGATGAATAGAGGCTATGCACTGAAATGACGTCATCAATGGGTATGACGCCACGCTGGATGGAACTGCGCAGGTAAAAACCGTCAAAAGCGCTGCGCAGTTCCATCCAACATGGCGTCACGCTGGCTGATGACGTCACGTGCATAGCCTCTATAGCTTTGAAATTGTTTGACGCTTTGATACGCCCCATACTGTTATATGGGACTGAGGCATGGGGACCTTTCTATCTCAAGAATCCCAAATCTGATTATTTCATGCACTTATGTGACCGTTTGCGCAGGAAAAAATATTAATGAACTTTGGCAGGTATCTTTTAGGCGTCAACAAACGCTCCATGTTTGCTGCTGTTCGTGGAGAACTTGGTACTTACCCGCTTTTAACTCGTGCGCTGGCTTTTGCTGGAAATTATTGGTTGAAACGTACCCCTGATTCTATTGTTCATTCAGCTTACCTTGAGTCGCTCTCCCTTAGTTCAATTAAGGCTGGTTGGGCCTACAGCATCAAGTCCATGTGGACCTTTTTTGACTTAGAAAATGTTTGGAATAATCAAGGTACCTTGTATCCGGAAAAGATAATAAAGATCCTGAAACGCAATATTAAGGTGGCGGTGGTGACAAGCCCGGCGTATTTTCCCGCTGAATATGGAAATGATTTGAATGAATTTATTCATGCCCTCAACCGCAGTCGGTCACAATCATAGCCTGTTTCAATATTGACCGGGTTTATTTATCGAACCGCTCGATGAATAAGCACTACTTTCGGTCTTATTTGTCAAGCCGCTCGATGAGGAGTACGTGGATTCAGTGTTATTTATCGAGCTAGCTTGACAAGCAAGGTTCAAAATCGGCGTTGTTCGTCGAGCTGGTAATAAAGACACGCCTCCTCATGAGTATGCAATGGCTTCAGCTTGTTTAGTTGGGAAGTCGGCAGTGTACAGTGGTGGTGTTTCATTGCTCGCAACATGGGGGTCTCCGAAGCCAATTTATCCTTTTTTCAACCCTTGTTTCTGCGTGATGACCCAAATCTTGAGACACTGTGGTCGCATGCCTAGCTTCAGACTCTCGGTTTTCGTCAGTCTGAAGATTAATCTGCTGTGGGTTGTGAGTCAGAATCTGCCGGCGAGTCCGAACACCAGGGTGTGCCCAGGATGATGCAACGATTCTGTAGACGATTTTATCAGTGTTACCACTAAGAAAAAATAATTAACCAGTTGTTCTTTGTAGAAATTTGGAAAAGTGAACATAATTTCTAAGAAAAGGAAAACAAAAAAAGAAAAATAATGAAAAAAACATTACGACCACACGGGAATCGAACCCTCGACCTCAGGGGTGTTAAGCCCAACATCTTTGCAATGTGCCAATCAACAAACTGAAGACAATGGTAGAGTATTTGTCACCTGGTTCCGGAAATAGGGCCAGCTCGACGTTTAGGCCCAATTTTGCGTACTGTTCAGCGAGCCGGGCTTGATAAATAGCCACTTCGTTCAATATTTGGCAAGTATAATTCTCAGGCATGTTACGCCCGGGATGGTATTGCGCAATACCTCTTTCCATTAGGCCACGCCGTTCCCTAACAATAGCTCTGTCGTCGATGATTTTTGAACAGATGTTATCCGAACGTGACGAACTCCACATGGCGTTCTTCATTACCATAACAAAGGGCTCGCGGGGAAAGTTGCGGACTTTCTCATAAATTTTCACGAGCGATTTCTTTTTTGTGCGTGGATCGATGGTTAATCTGATTTCGAATATGATCTGGAAAAAACATCTTCTAAGGCCGTTCCAGCCCCGATTTTGGTATTTCAGACGAAAATACCCAAAATTATTCAATTTTCTGTTTTGACCTTTTTCAGGCCACTAATTAAGCAATTGCTAATTAGTTATTTCAATTTTGAAAAATCGGGCCTCGAACGACCATAGAACTCACCAGGCTGCATCCATCACTACCTAAAATCCGGTCATTTGGAGCCGGCTGTACCCGTCATCGCCTCTGAAAACTTCATCTGGGACTTACCATTGTTCATGAATAAAGTTACATAATCAGTTAATTATTGTGCAGTTTTTCAATTCGGAGATCTGAAACAATACATAAACTCACAAATTTCGTTGGCAAAATAAACTTCGGTCGTAACACATTCGTGCAATTCAATTTCAAACGAACCTCAATTGGGTGCGTTCACTATCTCCCCCGCCACCTTAAAGACCGATTTCGCCAAAACTGGGGTTACTTCATTGGTCTATCTAGGTCAGGACAGTGCATGCAATCAACTAAACTAAGAACTTACAAATGTTTTAAAACCAATTTCCAATTAGAAAACTATTTATACCAGATAAAAAGTTTGACTCTGCGCACCTAAGCATGCCGCACACGTGAGCTATCTGCTGAGCAAAAAGTTATTCGAGACCGTTTGCTCAGCAGACAGCTCGCTGTGTGCGCGTGTTTTTCGGTGATTTTTCTGCCTCGCGAGGTCTTGAGGTGAATATTCAACATGTTTGATATTTCTCGCCTCGAGAGGCGAAAAAACTCACCGTGTGCGCGCTACTTGAGCTAAGTGCTGAGGACAGAAATTCCAGGTGGCCAATGAAATCGCTTCCTTTGTTCACATGATTTCAAGATGGCGGTCCCAACGGAATAGCAGACATGCATGAACCGGAATACTAGTATGTATGTTAAATTGGAAGTAAATGTAGTTGGACGATAGTCATCATTTTATATAGTCGATCAATTCAGATGTATGGGTAACAGCGGAATTTATTCAAGACTCAGGTTCATACTTACATGTAGGTTCAAAACAAGAAGTAAAATTTATAATTCTTGGATAGGGAAGTAAAAAATTTATATCCAAGAATCATAAATTTTACTTACCCTTGTATTGAACCTGAGTCTTGAATAAACTCCGCTGTTTCCATACACGTGTGATCGACAATAAAAAGAAGACTTTTATTTCAACTAGCATTTACTTCCAATTCAGTGTACATGTAGGCCTACATACATATACTGTGAGTATTCCGTTTCGTGCATGTCTGCTATTTCCTTGAGACCGCCATCTTGAAATCACGTGAACAAAGGAAGCGATTTCATTGGCCACCTGGAATTTCTGCCCTCAGCACTTAGCTCAAGTAGCGCGCACACGGTGAGTTTTTCGTCTCTCGAGGCGAAAAATATCAAACATGTTTGATCTTCGCCTCAACGCCTCGCGAGGCAGAAAACTCACCGAAAATTACGCGCACACAGTGAGCTATCTGCTGAGCAAACGGTCTCGAGAGACTTTTTGCTCAGCAGATAGCTCACGTGTGCGGCAGGCTTTATTCACCAAATTTAGGAAAAGATCTCCACATCGAAACTGGCCGCTATTCCAGGCCATTCAAGCCTGCTGATCAAAGAACCTGGGCCCATATTCATAAAACCTTGCTAGCTAGTTGGTTGCTAGTTGTGTACATTGGCCTGTACAAACTAGGCACTTTAGCAGGCAACTAAGCCTAGCAAGGTTTTATGAATATGGGCCCTGTTGTTTTTGTGGGGACATGGATATTGAGGACGAAAAACATTTTTTACTGCATTGTCCTCAGTCTAACAGATACTTCCTCTTCCAGGCCATTGAACGTATTGATGGCCATTTTCCCAAAAACAGTGACGAAAGATTTCGATATGTAATGAATTGCTCGAATGGACTTGCAATGAAGTTAGTTGCAAATTTCATTACGGATTCATTTGATGTGCGAAACATCTTGCGAGTAATGGGGTACCGGCAAACAAAAAGGAGGCGCTGGTCATGAACCTGGGTAAAACGCAAGTGCGCATGCTTTCTGCCATTGTTGAACGTCACCAGGAATCGTGCGTCATTCTGACACTGGAGGATAAATTCGTTGTTGCCAGTATCTTGCCAAGGGTCATAAGCATAGGGAAGGAACTTTGTTACTAGTGCTCTACCTAGCCTTGGCGACAAGTTATTCAAGAAACAAAAGTGTGACAGTAGGTAACATTTCCGTGTCTGTAGTTCTTGCAGGAGCAAAGTTACAGGTGTGACAGACTGAACAGAATCACATACAGACACGCACACACACACGCACACGCACACGCACACGCGCACAGACACCGTGACCAAACACAATATGGTTTCCGATCTCAACATAAAAACACGGATTTTAGCACCTTGGAGTCGGAGTGGGAGTGGGAGTCGGACCAGACCTTAACCTCGCTATTACGTGCCCCAAGCGCTGCAAATAACTTGGTGATGCGTGCGTCTCACATGAATTTAGCAGTCCTCCCCCCACCCCACCCCCAAACGGGTATTGCCTAGTAACGTCAAATTTGCTGAGTCTTGCCCCACACACCCCACACGCTGAGGAAGTTGCTGAGCAAAGTTGCTGAGCAAAGTTTACGCGTCGCAACGTGCTCAGCACTTTCCTCAGCCTGTGGGAGACACCACGCTCTGCGACACTGACACTGTGTCGAATGTAATGCCTCCTATGTGCTGAAACAATTGCTTGCATTAAATAATTATTTTCTCTGCAGATGGACCAAGAGTGCAGCACCTCCAAGAACTTTGATTATTCAGCTCGTAAGGGTAGTCGGAACTGTTGGAGAAGAAAGGATGATACGGATTACCAACGAATTAGGGAAGCATTTGAATTAGTACTTATTCGAAAGAACATCAAACAGCCAGATTATGACAGTTGGGCGGAAATCCTAAAAGAACTTAAGTGGCCAAGTAGGCGTGTGAAATATTTGAAGCTGATATGGTGTCAAAACAGAGGTGGTGTACGGGACTACATTATAAGCCTAAATGAGAGAAATGAATCAGTAGCGCCTGACACTGTTCAGCCACAAAGTGGTGAGAATGATGATGGGGATGGAAGTAATAATCAAGTAGAGGAACAAACTGGAAATACCGCAGATGGAGCTGCAGCTGTTGCTGCTGCTGATGATGATGGTGACGATGAAGATGATGATAGTGATGATGACGCTGATGACGACGACGATGATGATGATGACGATGATGTTGATGATGATGTTGATGTTGATGATGATGATGATGATGATGATGATGATGATGATGATGATGATGATGATGATGATGATGATGATGATGATGATGATGATAACGATGATGATGATGACGACGATGACGATGATGTTGGTAAAGGTGACGGTGATGACAGCAGAGATGGGGACTACACTACACGAGAGGAAGAGCCATTTAATTTTGAGGATAATGGAGAACAGGGCGAAGAAAATGTGCGTGAAAAGCGCACAGCCTCAGCTGCGACTGACGCCAGTGTCCATGATAGTGATGGTGTTGGTATTGATGACGATGAGGAGGAGGATGACAAGGTTTCAAGTTTATTTTGTCTTCATAGACAAACGGTGGAGGAGTGCGTTGGAGTGACTCTGGAGGGGAATTACAATAAATGTAAAATCCCCAAATCCGCATGCTTTCACTTAGCCCCAGAACATTGGAAGGAGGCAAAGAGGCAAATGTCAAAGTCTGGGAGATACCTAAAGAAAGGAACGTGGCACCAGCATTTCATTGAGGGCATTAAAAAATCTAACCCGTACTGTACCTTGATGATCAGATCACATGAGCTCGGGAAGCGAAACCTTATAACTGCAAAACTGTATTGCAAATTTAAGGATTGTCCTGTGACAGTACAGCTTACCATGAGTCAAAACTTAATTGTAAACATTGAGTACTCATGTGATGAGGTTTGCCACCACATCAAGGAACAAAATGCCCGGCCAATCAGAGGAACGGAGAGAAAAGAACTCCAGAAAGTATTTTCACATGGTGAGAAACCTATGAATGAATTTCTGCGTCGCGTAGGTCGGCAAAACAAGGAGGCCTATATTGTTCACGGCAACTGCGATGGCATAGGAAAGAAAGAACAAATTCTAAGGCAGATTGCACATGAAGCCAAAGGTGTAGACACGTTTGATCGTGACGAAATGATCAGTCTTCTAGAAATGAAAAAAAGGTTGGACCAAAGCTCATCATCTAAAAAGATCAAGGGATTCATTCAAATGATCTCAGCAGCGCCCGCTGTTATATTCTATTGGTCAGAGGAAGGCGTCCGAATTTGGCACGACCTTTGTCGAAGAGATGTTGCAGTAATTGATGCAACAGGGAAAGTAGTCAGAAATGCTCCTGGTGGGAAAAAATACCTGTACTATGAGCTCACAATTCGGAATCCAGTTGAAGGAGAGCCAGCCATCCCAATATTTTCAATGCTGAGCACTTGCCATTCGGCAACATTTGTCAAATTTTGGCTTGCTGAGTTCCGCCGGAATGAACAGCAGATTTATGGTCACGCTAATTTGTCGATTCCTTGGCAAATTAATATGGACCGGGCAATGGTGTTCATTATTGCCATACTAAGTGAATTTAACAATGAATCCTTGAAAATGTTCCTGGATAGATGCTGGAGGGTGGTGAATGGGGAGGCCCGGGAAGATGACTTAAGAGGAAAAACTCTACCCCATGCTTGTGCCAGTCACGTGATGCATGATGTCAAGGCACTGTGTAAAAAGCACTATGCGGGAAATATTTCATATGGGCTGTACTGTTTCAGCACAGTGTTGAATGCTGCCACTTTGCGGGAAGCAGAGGATGCACTGCTGGATATGTCGGTGATACTCTCAGGAAAATTCGTGACTCCAAGCGTGGAAGCTGCTTCCAAACGAATGCACGGCAGAATCACCAGCGCGAAAAAAGAAGTTGATGGTAATTATGATGATGGTATGCATGATGAGAAGGACTATTCCATCAATGAAGCATTGAAGGAACCTGAAATAGTCGGGGATAGAAAGAGTAATCTTACTGAGGAAGAATACCTCACCATGGCTGTTGGCACCAAGTTTTCACTATGGGCCAAATCGGTTATATCAAAAGCGAAGAGGATTGCAGAGTCACCTGCAGATGTGGATGATGGTGTGCCTAACCTAAGGTATGGGCCCAGACTGTTGGAACAAATAGACAGACGACTTCTTCCCACCATACCACTTTGGTCAGGTCTGATGATTGGTGATATCTCCAGACATGGATCAGGAGGTGCCTACGAGAACTTTGTTTTCCCTAAAAAAACACGAGGGCAATGCAGAACCATAAGCAATGCGAGTAAGACCACCAGTGTTCAGGAAGGCCGGTTCCATTTGCTGAAAAGCATCATTCTGATGGGAAATTCGAGAAATAGATTGGATTATTTTTCGGGCAGACTGGAAGAAAGTACGAGGGCGTTACAAGTACACGCTCTAAAAACATGCGTGAAAGGAAAGGCAAACCGCGGGAGAAAGAAACAAACGGTTGTGGTGGAAGAAGAGTGGGCAAAAAAAGGCAGGGAACCTGAACTGCTGAAAAACCCCAAAATCGGAAAATACCAGCAACCTCCGACGAAACCAATTCCTGTAATCAAAACTGCCAAAAAACAGAAAGCCGAAAGAAATGCCGCATCTACGACGAAAAGCGATCAGAAGTGTGAAAGTTCACAGCAGATGCCCAATACTGCCGCATCAAATAAATCTAAGGGGAACAAAGGAGCAAAGGAAAGCAGCACCAGAAAACCAGCTAATTTCACGTTTTCGGACATGGGTGAGCAATCAAAATCGGAAAAAGATCAGGACGAAGTGAAGCAGAAAAAAACCCAAACCAAAAGACGGCAAAGCACATCCTTTGATGCCAACTTGGGACTTAAAGGTTTGCCAAATCACAAGAACAATTGTTGGTTTAATGCGACGATACAGGCAGTCAGTTCAACTGTTGCCTCTGACAAATTGCTTTCGGCCCCAACGACATTGTTTGAGGATTCCACCCTCAACCTTAACCTTCTGAGGCTACTATCACGATACAAGCAATGCAGCAGGAGAGTGCCTCTCAACGAAATAGACGTTATGCTAAGACAGCTTGCAGAGGCTGATGAGTGCTTTGCATATGGTCAAAATAACGACGCCCACGAGTTTTACTCAAAGTGCATTGTCCAGATGATGAAGAAAATGGGATTAAATGTACTTGAGATGAGACAAATAATCACTTGTGAGAACTGTGGAAATCGGCGTTCTGACATAGAATTCACTTCCACTGAAATTCTTGTTCGGCTGACGGGAACATCCACCGCTGTCAAATTGCAGGAGGTCGTGGATGAGTCCAACGGATCTGAGACAGTGCATGGTCTGTCATGTACTTGTTTGCCAGACGGCACACCAACCATGATTAAAGAAACAACCGTGCAAAAAGTACCCGACGTACTTGTCCTTTTGGTGCAGCGATTCCTGGGGACTGGACAACAAAAACTCCTCACCCACGTAGAGCCAGCATCTACCATTCATGTGACGTACAAGAGAACGGAGGTAGAAAGCTACAGCCTCAAATCTGTCATTGTACACAAAGGTCACTTCTCTCACCAAGGTCATTATGTGACATTGATTCGGACAGAAAATGACGACTGGATTCTGTGTGATGACCACGTCATAGAGAGTGCACTGCCAATCGACATAGCCGACCTATATGACCAAAGCCACGTTTTGTTTTATGAGCGCAACACTTCAACGGGGATACCTACTCAACCAGAAACCAAGGAAAAGGAAGAATCGATAGTCAACTTGGTAACGTCACGTTGTCAGGAAAACCCAACTAGAACTGTAAGAACAATTGGAAACATCAGCATCAGTTACGCAGACCTGGCACTTCTACTGGGAAGTAACTGGTTGAATGACAAGGTGATAAATGCCTACCTGCATATGCTCGCCAGTCGATCTCAGGTGGTTCCAGGAATGCTGACGATATATGCATATCCGAGCCAGTGGTACCAGAAAATGACCAGTGCGATGGAAGGAGACAAAATAAGGCGGGGTGTGCTGAAGAACTGGACAAGGAACACCAATCTTCAAGACTACGACATTGTACTTTTTCCAGTCTGCAGTGACAGTCATTGGTATTTGGTGATCGTCGATATGATCAATAGAAAGGTAGCTGCACACGATTCCCTTGGTGGCGACAGGGGGTTCCAGATGAGTTTAGCATGCTGCGTAATATTAGAAGACATTCTAAGCACATCCGGAGACAGGTGGAAATTGAAACATGTTTTTCCAGTATCACCAGTACAGGAAACTGTGAATGACTGTGGTGTATATGTGTGCTACTTTGCGACATTCATTAGTGACAACGGACTGGATGCCACAGTTCCAGATGTTGATTGCAGAAGACAAAGACTTTTAATCATGCGGAGTATTTATGAAGGTACATTGTCTACCCAAACATAAGAAGTTGTCCACAGCATAGGAACAGAGCAAGTGGTCAGCAGTTCCATTTACTTGGGATGGGCAACATGCCTATCACCACAGAAGCTTTTTGGAGCACTTGGGGGACCCAAAGTTTCCACTATATTCAGTCCGGTTTTCAGTTCTATAAATAACTGTGGTATACTTCCTGTATTAGGTCTGTTCTCTTGTGGAATATGTCTTTAGATAGCACTTACAATGAAATGGGCAAATTCAAAGTCATCATGATACCGTGAGAAGCCAGATATCCCGTTTTTGTCCTGACAATCCTTTCGAAGTGAATTGTTCCTCTCGCAGGTGTAGCAAGAAACAATCACCTTAGCTATGTTGTTGCTTGTGATCCTAGTTATGTCTAGCATGGTCAAATGTTGCATTAGATCATTTGTTAATTGGTAATTTAATGATTTAGTGGTCAGTTTTGTATGAAAAATCCTTAAGCATTATGCAGGGCGCACGGCGGCTAGTGTAATGTACAGGGTTTCGCTCGCGTGCGATACCGTTTAAAGTCCGAAGTACAGTTTTAGCGTCCAAAGAGATTTATCTCGAACATTACGGAAGAAACCGCGCCGACTGTCGACAGTCCATCGAAGTTATAGATTTGGAACTAATTTGATCGAAGAAAGGGTGACTTTCCGAATTTGAAGTGGAAGCTACCAAGAGTATTATTTCGACAACATTGGAGAATATACCGAAGAAACGCTTCAGGCGCAACTAAAGCCCGCAGCACACGTGAACAAGATGAGATTTGTGTCGCGGGACACAGATGCCGTTTCTGAAGATCACGGACGCGAGGAGATGTGGCGACGACCAGGGTCTGACCCTTTATCCTGCAAGTGGATTCCCGCACCTTGGTCTTCAGGACCGCACGCATTATGTCATCCTCCCACACAGAGCACAACTGTGGTGCTGCAGCTGTTGATGACATGTCGCATTAAATTTGTAGCAGTTACAAAGTGAAAGATTTTTGATTGAACCGAAACAGACAATTAAATTGTTATGGCGAGTGATGCGCCATGTTCGCATACCCATAGGATCATCATGTATACGCCCCTACCTCGCGCATGTTAATTGATTAAAGAGTCTGGCTGCGCGAGACTATAAGGTATTCACTGATGTGAGGTTTTCTGAAGGCACTGTAACACGGGACGCAGACCGGAAATGAGGCGAGTTCTCCAGGAGAGTGATGCGCATGCAGGTTATCAGGACAGTCATGATAATGTATTGTCATCTTTCGTTTATTATACGTTCATAATTAGGATTATCAATGCCGTGCACACATGGGGTACATGTATGCCACGCTGTAATTTGAACCAAGCGTAAAAAATTTATCAAGTACCACTATATATTCAACAAGTAATTTTTACTTCCGGATTCGGAACAGCGGATTCGACTGTCGATGAAAGTCCGGAGTGGGCTGGTCGTGAAAGAGTGACAGCCTTACTGCTCATCGTAGTTGTTGAGATGCAGTTGTGATGCCAAGCTAGTTAGGTAATCCCACGTTCTTCGAGATTTTGGGATTCATTATTGTCGAGATGGTCACTGACGGGAGAGCGAAGTCGGAGATGGCTACTGGCGAATTGAGTTCCTTTTTGGAGCTGCGCATGCGCGATATTAGAGGAAGTTATATAGAACGGTGTTGATACGTAGATGTTCTTTGATTGGGACATTACGAAAACGTTGCCTTAGAGCACAATGTACCTGACGCAATATGTGTGAATATTGCAGAAAAAAACCGTGATGCCGACGATGCCGTTGGTGGACGGCTAATTGTTCCGAATGTTTTCTCTGTGATTTTTTCCGCATATTTCACGCTGTTGATAAGGGTCTCTCTAGGCTCCGATTCAATGGTGCTGCTTATTCCGTAAATGTATTGTTTGGGAACATAACACATCGGGGACATTAGATGCTACTATACACCGGCATATTGCGCAGTATGTGTCTCTCTAGGCTCCAATTCATTGGTGCCGCTTATTCCGTAAAAAATGAATTGTTCTGGGAACATCACACATCGGGCACATTAGATGCTACTACTTAACTACACCTTGGACATTGAATTATAGTATAATTCCTCCAAGGCTACACCGACTTAGCACAGTATGTTTAAGGGTGTTGGTCTCTGTAGGCTCCAATTCAATGGTGCCGCGTATTCCGTCATTGTTTGGGAACACACATACCGGAGACATTGTACATGTATTCTAATTAGGGCGGGTTCATTTGGCAAGCATGCTTGCCAAGCAGTTCCCTTTTTCGTCCTTATTTAGCAAGCATGCTTGCCATCTAATGCTGAAAAATGTCCCTATTTGGCAAGCATGTCACGCCCCCTAATGTATATTAAAGATAATATATCACGGATATTTTCGCGGGCCACGAAAATCATTGTTTATTTACATTTTGTTTGTTTATTTCTCGTTTTTCTTTGTCTTATGAGTAATTTGTTGGTGGCGTGCCCCTCTAGAAATTCTTTTGATACTGAAAACATTCAATTTGGTGGGTTGGCATGTTTCAAAAGTCCAAAATAACATAATGTAAACATCAATGTTTACAAACATTAAACGTAAACAATGAAGTCGTGATATATTATCTTTAA
>NMRB01004185.1:6105-26777 GCA_002633025.1 Notospermus geniculatus
GTGGACTTAATTCTTATTTAATGGACCCATTAAATGTTATTTTATGGATACATATATTCGGCAATTAATGGGTCCATTATTTCAGCCAATAGCGTCTTGTTTTTATATGGACTCATTAATTCGAATATATGGACCCATTAATTCGAATATATGTACTCATTGATTCGAATATATGGACCCATTAATTCGAATATATGGATCCATTAAAATTCGAATATATGGACCCATTAACATGTAATTCCGACACGAGCTTCCGCCGGTAACTACCCGATTCGACCAATCATAATTCAGTTTTATCGGCGGAAGTGAAGTGGTGCGAATTAATGGGTCCATATAAAGCTGAATCCTGATTGGTGGAAACCGGTATTTACCGGCGGAAGTTCGTGTTGGAATTAATGGGTCCATATATTCGAATTAATGGGTCCATATATTCGAATTAATGGGTCCATATATTCGAATTAATGAGTCCATATATATAAAAACAAGACGCTATTGGCTGAAATAATGGACCCATTAATTGCCCGAATATATGGATCCATAAAATAACATTTAATGGGTCCATTAAATAAGAATTAAGTCCACTCCGGCCTACAATAGACGAAGGCCTTTTTGGATCGCTGCTGATATTTTTATAGTGTAGGTGATTTTGGGGTTTGTAGCTCAATTAGGCGTTCGTTTGGTACCAAGGGGATGAAGTTGCTCATTGTTACGGCTGTCCATCAATAGATAATTGGGAAAGATGTAAATAGTGACTCATACTGTGGAGAAAGCGATGTTGAATTTAAAGATATTTGGGTGTTTTTAGAGATAATGAGGCAAGCACAAGTATTGCTGACGTCACGATATGCCGCCGCCTGTTGCAAGCGCTGTACCTGTCTGCGTTATGTATGGCAGTGAACGTGTGCATTGTGTCAGACGGTTGAACAGCACAGGTTTTCGTGACGTCATGGGTTTCAGCCGCCGGCTTATGATGTACACGTTGTTTGGGGAAGTACAGTGCAGACAAGAATGCAAAAAGTCAGGCGATTCAACAGCACAGGTTTTGATGACATAGTTGGAACAATTCTATATGCCCACATGGTTGGCCTCTGGGGTGGGAGAGTGCAGTGTGTGTGTTGGAGAGTAGGAGAACGCCAAAGAGGTCACGTCGAGTGAGAGTTTGTTAGTCTTTCACGTTTTTTTCGGGACGCAAGGTACATGTATAGGGAGGGCCTACCGGTGGTATTTTATTTAGGCCTACGGCTTTGTGTGTTTTTTCGTAGGCCACATGTTGCTCTATTGCAAACAGACGGGGGAAAGAAAGTGACGCCACTAATTAGCAAACAGTGCACTAATTATGAATCACAACGAACTTAATTCATACCAGGGTCATAGAAGGACACAAGCCTGACATGGTCCTTTGGTGCCATGAGTTGCAGAGACCGCACTGAACAAGCAAAAAATATCCCGAATTTTACCGTGGACTTGCCCAGTTGTGAATGTTTCTCTTTGTTTCAGAATTATGTAATCAACATCGATTTCATCTGCACCATCAGCATTAGCTTGAAATCGACCCACACGCACAGAAAAAATTCAGAACGTTTATTGGAAATGAATGGAAATTTTCGGAACATTCTCTTACTAGCAAGAGTGTATTCACTGTCCCGTATGGGCCACCGCGTTGTTTTAATTCAATTCATAACAAAAATTGATCAGTAAGCAGACAGAGAAGAAGGATTTTATTCTCTATCAATACGACGATTGTTTTAGGTGGCGAAGTAGGCCGATATCGTAACATTTAATTGTCTTGATGCCAATTCATAATTCTCCACATTGCGTTTTGCGCTCATCCGTTTCATAAAATATTGACTATACACGATCCACCCAAGTTATGAAAGGCCTAGTCAGGGTTACATGTTCAATGGAAATCGTCTTACCCCTGTATGGTGAGCATCGTAATGGATATCCCGCGGTGAGACGACATCATTTCCTCAGATCGTTGTCGTTCACTGATATGTTTGCGACGTTTCTGTATGAATATTACAAAGTGAAAGATTAGAAAATAACAGTATTTATAACAGTTCAAGTTGAAAACAAACATACATCGAGCACGATAGTAGAAAACGCATAAGTCGGATTCAAGTGGACTCAGACAATTTCATCCGACTTGGAAGAAATCCGTCTTGTGAAAGTCGGATAATATTCAAGTTGTGTGAAAGTCGGAAAAAAATTAGACTCTTGGCTTGAGGAAGGGCAAAACAACCGCGATGGAAATCATCCAAAGCTCCAGCATGAACAAAATCTATCGTGTAAGTCAGATCGCGCCTCACTGCTTTTCAGTTCATGAACTGAAAAGGAGTGAGGAGCGATCTGACTTACACGCTAGATTTTTATTGGAAATTTATTAGAAGGGATGTGGCCATTTCATCCCAGATAGCCGAAAATCCAACTTGTGGTGTCCACTTATGCGATATTGGAACAACGTAACAAATTCGGGACTTCTTGAAGCCATCCAAAATGGGCACTTTTCCGACTTGCGCATCTCCGACTTAAGAATTTTCTACTGTTTAGTTTTTACAGATGGACACAACAAAATCTAAATCTATTACAATTTTTGAAAGCACTGTGATAGAGGAATCAAATGAATTCCCTTTTCTGCAGTCATTTTAGTCCCGCTGACTGGTAGCATCATTTCTGCAGTCATTTTAGTCCCGCTGACTGGTAGCATCATCAAATTCACAAAGTTTACTGGCACGACATTTGGGACAAACGTCCAAGTCCATCAAATGAATCCATTTACTGTGCTGTGGGCATTCTTTCCTCATACGCCCCTGAAACACATGGCCACAGGCCCGACATATGATGTACTTCATGGACCGATTGCAGTTGCATTTGTCATGACTGTCAGTGACTGCATCTTTTGGCGGGCTGGTTGGCGACACTGAAGATGGTCCAGAAAGTTGGCGTGCACGTGTCATATTTTTACAACCAGCCTACGGAGGAAGAAGCAAGGCAGAAGGTGAACGAGGTTACAAAGACAGGGGTTAGCCAAAATGCAAACACAAACACACACACACACATACACGTAAGGACTGAGTGAATGTTTGGTCTGATTTCATGCAGGTTTTCTACTTCTAGTGAGGGATTCAAATACATGAGGAGTCAACGGGTCATATAAATGACAAGAACTGTGAAAAGTGACAATCCATGGCATGCCATCATAATCTCTGATGTTTGTGTCATTCACTCGAAAAAAAAACTGAACCCAAACATTTCGCATCAATCCCAGTCAGGAAAGACAGATTTGCAAAGCATACAAACACGTGCAGTGTGCTGCAGGCTCTAAGTCTAACATGATCCTTTATATCTGACATGGACCTTGGAGGAATTATACTGTCAGTATTTTAATTCCTCCAAGCATGGACCAACACCATTACAACCCCCAGTGCAACATGTTATTTCTTTCAATAGTTTTTAAATGTTACCAACACCACAACAGAAAGGAGAAAAAAAAACACTCTATTGATGGAGCAACAACACACCCTATAACAATAAGGAAGACAGCAGGGGTCATACAAAATTACATGCACGTTTGAAGCCTTTGCAACTTTGCGTGCACACAAATCAGTTGTTTGGCTGCACAAGCCCTATTGTTACCGACTGCCTTACAATAGATTTGCGTCCACACTAAGTTGCGAAGGCTTGATGAATTCATGCCCCAGGACTCATATTCATAAAACTACTTACGTCGAAGTGTGGCACTTCTTGTTTGTTCAACACAAATGATAAGTATGGGTACATGTATCACACTTGACTTAAGTATGTTTATTTTAAGTCTAAGTGTGACACCTATCCTTTGTTCAACACAAAAGATAAGTATCACACTTTGACTTAGTGGGCCGATTTCACAAAGGGTGTTTAAGACTTAGACGCGTGTAACTTCACTAAATGCACGCACTTTCACCATGCATTTGACGAAGTATGTTTATGAATATGGACCCTGGACAGAAAACACAGTCACAATGTCACAAAGACTGTACTAATTCTTTATTTACTGTCTAAGCCAAGCAAGGCAAGTCCACCACCACAATCTGTTAAAAGCAAAGAGCAGTCTAGAGATGCATCCTACTATAGTCATACAAACTTCAACACCGCATATACATACCATGATGGCATCCAAGATTCGACCCCGTCCACATCCAACAGGCCTGGGAAATGACTCGGTGGATGAGCCAGAGACTGACCTCCGCCTCTCGGGATTGGGAAGTGGTGTTGAGGTTGTGAATGACATGTTCAAAATGACTAGATTGTCGGTACAGCACTGAAAAAATATATAAACAGGCTAAGCATTGCTGAATCCAACATCCACAAAAAGGGGTGCGGGCAAGGTCCAGCTACAGAAAGAGAGCAAAGTTCAGCTTTTCTTAAAAGATCTTCTTAACTACCATCAGCATAGACAAATCTAGATCTAAGAGTTCTATTGTAGTGTAGTCTCTCAAGTTTTTGTGCATCAGTATTTGAGCAAAAATGCCATACAATAGGACAAGTAATTAAAATTTGATAAGATAAAAGATCTAAAAATTGCCAAGCGACTTCTTTTATAAAATCTAGCAGCCTTGATACAAATAAAGTTCAATGCTGGTTCCCTGGAAATTGAGGGTATGCTCGCTGGCATCCCGACCACGTGCAGGACTAATGATTATAGCCTGAAACTTGTTTGGGTTTGCCTGCATCAACAGTCAGTAGCCAATAATCAGGGGCCCGAGGCCACTGTGCAAAACAGACAAAGTATTGTCATCAGCGTAATTGTAGATATATTATAAATATCATTTATAAAAATATTGAAGAGAAGTGTGGGCCGAGTATTGACCTCTGAGGAACACCTTTTTCGATTTTCAAGCAAATCGTTCAAAATCACCTGAACTGATGCTGATGCCATGATCGCTACCCTACTTTGACCCTATTGAGTATTGGCGTCGCTTAGGTTACATTACATGTTACAATGAATGGTCTAGGCTATTGCCCAAGTAGTCTCTAAGGCTTCCCTTACCTTACATAGAAGTAGCAAGCCTAGAGTAGGCATAGGACAGGTATATGAAAACGCCGGTTAACAATGGCTTCACGCCGAATCACGGTCTTGAAGTTGAATTCTCGAGAAGCCTTTGTTAAAACTGGCGTTTTCGTATACCGTATAGGAACTGTATAATATAGGCCTAGGGAACGAGTTTAGAATCCCCGATCAGTGTCCAAAAAAAGGTCATCGATTGACGGAATAAGCCGCGTTGTACAATAGGATTTCTATTGTGTGCCATGGAGTAACGTCACTTCCGATCGGGGATTCTAAACTTTAGCCCTCCAAGCAAGGCCTAATTAAATGCAAGGGAAGCAAGGAGGCTAGGCTAGGCCTAGGCCTAGTTGCTTTTTCTGAATCAAGGCCTAGGCCTAAGAAAGAACTTTTTGATCCCTGCAACCCATGCACACGTCCACGTACACATCCACATTCCACATAGGCCTAGGCTAGCTAGGCCTAGGCCTAGGGCCTAGGCCTACATACACTGCACGAGTGACACTGTAGGCCTAGGCTACGTAGCTAGGCCTATAGCAGTGTACAATGTAGGCTAATGTCTCATGGCATGCATGGTAATAGGCCTACTCATACGATACATGCCTGACTGGCATGCCTGCCTGCTGCCTGCCTGGCGATCGCTGGGGCTGATGCCAACTCCTCCTCAGTCCTCCTCCTATCATGCCTATTTCATGATTTTACATGCAAAGGCCTAATAAAAGTTAGATGTTATGATCAACAAAGACAACACAAAGTCGATTATTACCCGAGTAATGAGGGAAAAGCGGAACTTTCACGACGACCGCTCGCTGCGCTCACCTCCACGTGTATTCTGATTCAACGCCGATCATGCCGATTGTCAGTGATTGTTTTCATAACATAACTTCGCGGGAAATGGTTCCAAAACTTACCGCTAGGATTAATCCTATTGGTGAGATTGGGAACTAACCCTATGATCTCTCGAACGCCGTCTGTTAGAAATTCTTTGCACTAGGCGTACAGTTCACGCGGCGGGAAATTCTATTTCATGATTTAGTAGAAGAAAAAGTAACTGAAATTGCATGGAAAAGATAATCATTCAAAATGTTGGCCCACGTGGATAAAGTTTTTATTTTCATCAAGAAAATTATTATAGGCCTATTTTTTATTTCAGTTGTAAAATTTAAACACAAATAAGCCTGGATAGGAGCAAAAAGAGATAGATCAAGTAATTTTAAAAAATATTTAGAAATATCATGAAAATGGGAACGTGACGTCATCGCCAAACGCTATCATTTTCATACTGTCCGGTGAGTCCTGAGACAATCCATCATTTCTCAATTTGAAACCGATGACAGCGGGACATGGGAGTTATGAGCTGCTGTGCTGGGTCATGTAGACTGCTTGAAAAACACATTTTTCTAGGGCCTTAATAGCAAAGGACACTGAAGTAAGATTTCAAGTGGAACGGAGGATTGATCTTCATCGAAGAGCAATAATGTAAGTCAAAACTTGCTAATTTATTGGCCTACCAGTCATGCTAGGCCCAAGCCAAAGCAAAAGCTGAAAAGCGCCGGTCGCAAAAAACGCGAACGTTGCACTTGCAGTTTTAGCCTACTTGCCGTACCGCGGACGCTGAGCTGTTCATGTTTTACAAACCCGCTTGCAAAGAAGGTAGGTTCGGTAAGTATCAGCTAGGCCTATATAGGACCTGATATTGATGTTCTTTGTTGCCTGCTGGACCGCTACTCGAAGTAGGCCTATTCAGATTTCCTCCATCTTCGTGATGCATGCATGCGCGGGTGCTCGTCACTTGCGCGAGTCGCGGGGCCTACTTTATGCTATGGAGATACATTGTTTCAGTACGGGAGCGGCCGTGCCGCCGTGGGCGTCTGTGAAGAGGCCACTGTATAGGCCTACATGTCTTAGGAATTTTTACTTTATGGTTCCCGATATTATTTTTGGCCATGGTGTCTGCGTGCGTCTGGTGTGTCTGTCTGTCACACCTTCGTATCTCATCTCCTTCAAGAGCTACAGCTTTGGAAATGTGATGTTGGGGTGATATCGATACCACAAATTTGGTATTTGGAGATAACATGCCATGAAACAATTCATAGTTCATGCCTGTTTAATAGCAAGGACAGGACTATCAATGTTGAAATTCTCAGCCTCACGTGTCCGGATGATTGAGACGTAACGAGATTTTGATATACATGTATATCATCAAACTTGATAATTTAAAATAAAGAGGTAGAGACATGATACCCATACGTAGGTTATTGAGGATGCCCAATTCGATTATACAATGACCCTGATGATCATATATATAGTCAAGGTCAACGTCAAATTTGATAATTTGAAATATCTCTGCCTGTGGTTGAGGTAGAGACATGATCACCCATACGCCTACTTAGGTTATTGAGGATGACCATTTCGATTATGCAATGACCCTGATGATCATAGTCAAGGTCAACGTCAAACTTACTTGATAATTTGAAATATATCTGCCTGTGGTTGAGTTAGACACTCGATGTCACCCATGCTTAGGTTGAGAATGCCCATTTCGATTATGCAGTGACCTTGATGATCAGAGGTCAAGGTAAAACTTGATAATTTGAAATAGGCCTATGTCTGTGGTTGAGATGGAGACATGATATTAATTCAGGGTTCTCCACAGGGGTTGAAACAGACCGGGCACTGGTGACGTCACATGGTTACTGATATCGGAAGCCGCTGCCGCAATGCGTGCCCTCCGTGGGGGTCTGGGGCCTCCCCCAGAAAAATTTCAAATCTAGAAGCCCTGAAATGCGATTTCCCGGCATTTCGGAATGCAAATCTATCTCCTGTCGGTGATAAATTACGAACTCGGTCGACAGATTACTTGAGTTAAGACAATAGCCCCCTCAGGGTGCAATTTTATGGTTCTTTAAAGGCACTAGCGTCTGCCAAATGTCCAACATTTTTCCATCGTTGACCACTCTTGGCCCACGCACGCTAGTACACAAACATGTAGGTGATGCATAGGGGATAGCAAACCGTAATCAACTGATCTTCATGAAACTGCCAAAAAAACCCTGATAAGAGCGTCTTTTACTAATTGCACACACACTTAACATTCTTAGCTCATTGTCATTATCTGTTGGACACAAGAAAATGACCCACACAAACCATAACATCAAAAATGGATACAAATGGTCACTATAATATTACAGGCTTAATTTTTGCCGCTGGAAAAATCATCGACAAAAATAATGGCTCACTATGGTGACCAACGAACTTCATTCCAGGTGAGAAACGAAATCGATCAGTCGACATAGGCCTATTACTTGACTAAAGGCGACTCTCCACCTGCAAGTTTTCTTGGGGTTTTCTTGCGCAAGTTGGCTCTCTATGCGATTCAAAACTGCGAGCAGTTGTTTATGTCACTGGTCCCAGCGTAAGCCGTGAGGAACAAATAATGGTGAATTGCCCATTGTGAGCCAAATTGCGCAAGAAAACTTGCAGGTGGAGAGCCGCCTTTAGACGATAGCCCCCCTCAGGATGCAATTTTATGGTTCTTTGATAGCACTAGAGTTCGCCAAACGTGCAATGTTTTTCCAACGTCGACCACTCTTGGCCAACGCTGGTACACAAACATGTACGGTGATGCATAGCAAACCATGACCATCTGTTCGTTTACTTACTAAACGAACTTCAATTCCAGGTTAGAAACGAACTCGGTCGACAGATTATAGCCCCCTCAGGATGCAATTTTATGGTTCTTTGAAGGCACTAGCATGACTAGCGTCCACCAAATGTCCAACATTTTTCCAACGCCGACCACTCTTGGCCCATGCTAGTACACAAACATGTACGGTGATGCATAGCAAACGATGACTGACCATCTGTTCGTTTACTTACTAAATGAACTTCATTCCAGGTTAGAAACGAACTCGGTCGTCAGATTACTTGTGTAAGACGATAGCCCTCCTCAGGGTGCAATTTTATGGTTCTTTTGAAGCCACTAGCGTCTGCCAAACATCCAACATTTTTCCAACGCCGACCACTCTTGGCCCACGCTAGTACACAAACATGTACGGTGATGCATAGCAAACCATGACCATCTGTTCGTTTACTTACTAAACGAAATTTATTCCAGGTTAGAAACGAACTCGGATGACAGATTACTTAAGTAAGACGATAACGCCCCTCAGGGTGCTATTTTATGGTTCTTTGAAGGCACTATGCTTCCGCCAAATATCCAACATTTTTCCAACGCCGACCACTCTTGGCCCACGCTAGTACACAAACATGTACGGTGATGCATAGCAAACGATGACCATCTGTTCGTTTACTTACTATGACACATCTTGACAACAGTTTCCGTACTGCTGAACTTGCTTGGATGATCCAAAATTTCTCTCTTAGCTTCGCCAAGGTGACGTTCTGACCAAGATGTCCGACTGATCTATGCGTCTCTTCCAAAATCAGATGGGAGACGTACGATTCCTTCGGCAATATCACGGGGTGTTTATCTTCATCAGACATGGCAAATGCACTCTCGAGGCGACCACCTACTCTCATCAATCCATCCTTCATCATCGGGTCCAATTTATACATTCTGCTGCATTCTTCATTCTTCGTACTTCCTTTCGATCTGAATCCTTGACCTTGCAATCTTTCAACTCTTGAATCTCTTCTCTGAAGTATTTCTGTTGTTCATACTGGAGAATTGTTATCTCCGCTCTTTTCAAATCATCCTTGGAGAGGCGGTTCTTCTTATGGCAACTGCCATTTGCATCATCAACAGTCACTGACTGATTCTTGTGTATCTACACTCTTTTTCTTCTGTTCTACCATTCTCTTCAGTTTCTCTTTACAGACAAGAATCCAGGCAACTGTAGTCTTCAACTTCTTCCAACTTGAGTGGCGTGCGAAGAGGCTGTCAATGACTGAAGCAGCTTCATCTGTTACTGTGACGCCAACTACTTTCTTCTTCACTTCCGGGTCACTGTCAGGTACTGTTCTTGTGTCAGGCTGACTGGGCCATTCTGACTCCGGCTTCTTTTAGAAATCTGGTCCTTCTAACCACCTCCTAGATTCGAGGAATTCGTCGACAGTCAATCCTCTAGACGCATCATCTGCTGGATTCAGCTTTTTGTTGACATATTTCCACTGACTTCTCTCAGTACTCTCTCGAATCATGTCCACTCGGTTGGCCACGAATGTGTGAAATCTTCTTGTGTCATTAGATATGTATCATAGGACACATTGGCTGTCGGTCCAGAAGAACGATGTATCAACTGGGTAGTCCAACTCCTTGTGGATCATGCTGTCTACTTTAACTGCTATAGAGGCGGCATTCAGCTCAAGCCGGGGAATCGTAATCTTCTTCAAAGGTGTCACTCTTGCCTTTCCTAACACCAGCGAACAGCTGACTTGACCTTTTTCGTCTTCCAATCTAACGTAAGATGCTGTTCCGTTTCTCACTAGCATCCGAGAAATGATGCAGCTGACAGGACTGAATCTTGCCACAATCGGCAGGTTTGTGGCATCTCTTCACCTCCAAGGATTCCAAGCGTGGTAAATCTTCCAACCATTGTCTCCACTTCGCCAAGAGCTCAGGGCCAATTTCCTCATCCCATCCTATGTTCTGTCTGCAGAGTTCCTGTAATACATGTATAATCTTTCGTGGCAGGATAAGAGGTGCAGCTAATCCAAGGGGATGAGCTGAGACTGAGCTGACGATGGAAAGTATACCTTTCCTTGTATGTGGTTTTGTGCTGAGTTATCACAAGGTTTCAGACTCTACAGCCCAGTATACTCCTAATGCCCTCTCAACTGGCAAAGAATCCTGATTCAAGTCCAATTCCTTTACTCCTTTGGCAAGCTCTTCCTCTGGAATGGAGGCGATGACCTTACGACTGTTGCTCATCCTTGTCAGTCTGAATCTACCTTCTTCTTCTCTACATAAGTTTATCAGCCAATTTGCCAATAGTATTCCCGATTCCTCATCCACGACAGACTTGATACAGTCATCCACGTAGAAATTCTTCTTCACTGCTTGCACTACATCAAAGTGGATACTTGTTGCCATGAACGTTTTCCGCACTTTCCACCTTCTTGTCGTTTCCGCAACTCGTTTCAATCAACTCGTCAATCGAGCGCTGATCGCCCTTGACTATCTCATTCTCTATCGCTTTCGCCGTGGCCTCCGACATTTCCAATTGAGTTTGTATCTCTAATTCTTCCTCCTGTTTCAGCTCAAACTTCAGTTTTTCCAAAGCCTGTTTCTCTTCCATCGCACGTTTCTGTACCTTCAGTTCTGCTAACCTTTGCACTTCCTTAGCCCTTGCTACAGACAACACTGACGACATGTGACTGCTGGCTCTCGACGACTTTGACCTGCGTGAACCTGACCTCGACACTAAGTCCATCAATTCAGCATTTCTCTTGAGTACTGTTGCGGATTCATCTGTCGTAATCTGTCGTTTTTGTCTTATTCTGTCAAAGATTCTACAGAACAGTTTCCGGAGCAGCCGCCGCAATGCATTTACCAGTTGTTGTTACGAATAAAACAGGTTGTTTTATTATTTTTGGTTTACTTTGGACAGATGCGAACAATCCGCTTTAAAATAGCTGGGATTCAATGTTGCTGGACATTGAACCAGGTGTAACATCTGTGAGTGTTTCTGTAGCTCAGTGTTCCCCAACAATAGACGCGGCCTAGAATGGTTATTGTTGGGTTAGTTGCCGCTTAATCCGTCAGGAGGGAAACAATACGAAAAACACAGAAATACGGGGAACACTGATCGACGTTACACCGGCCAGGGATCAATTTTCGATGGACTGTCCTAATCTGGGACATGGGTTGCTAGTGTCCCAGGTCACTTTTAACTCGGAGCCTTCTTGCTGGCACACCGGGAAATGTTCTATCTTGGTGCCACTTGGACCGAATAGCCTTCTCTAAAGCCACTCAACTAAGGCATTTTGAGTCTTGACAGCAGGGCCCAAAATTAAAACACAATCGGGGGAATCGTTCGACGACAAATAAGCTCAAAAGTATCTTGGACTAAATCAGTAGGCTTATATCCTGGTAGTGGTACAATCAGGGTGCCACAGATCCATCGTTCAATCTCTCGTTAAAATTTAATCCGGCGCGAACCGGACTTCGGGCGAAAATTTCCCGCTGTTGCAACACAGGTGCAACATGTGTTCCTGCGAAATGCCAGTCGCCAAGGTATTCGTTGTGAGAGACTACGATGTTTTACCACGTAGAGGACATCGAAGTATAAAATAGGTAAGTATATTTCCTTAAATTTTCCACACTCGTTGCATCGAAAGTGCATTTCTGTCAGTTACATAAATACATGTACATGTACACAATAAAACGTATTTTGAACAATGATACAGAGTTTATGCAGGCCAGTAGAGTTAGGAATACAACAGTTAATATTTGCATGTATGCTAATCNCAGCCATCAAAGTTGCATGGAATCACGTTCCCATCTTGTCGGAACGGTCACTGCCGGCGCGGGAGTGCTCGCGGCAGTGTTGATTTCAGTCACAGGGGTGGGCACAGACATAGGCCTAGGTGTAGTATTTTAGTGGAACTGCCGAAAGTATGAGATTATGGAAAAAAGAAAACACTTGAAAATGATGACCATTTCTGTCTTTTTGTATTCTTGTTTTTGTCTCGTGTGTTCTTGTTTTTGTCTTTTTGTACTCTTGTTTTTGTTTTTGTCCTCCATGAAAACATCAGGCAAAGTATCTTTAGGCCACTGAGCACCGTACAAAGTGGATGTTCAGGCATCACAAGAACTATACAATGTACTGTATAATGAACAATCTGAACATGATGCTGCTGTTCCTAGTCTGTTTGATAAATGATAAACTGCTCTTGAGTTGTCAACAGCGACCATTCTCGTCAGTTATACCGGTATGTGGAAAATTAAAGTTGTAAGAGGACATTTACAAAATTATTAATATCTCAGGAGTTCGGTTCTCCTTAACTTTTTATTCTCAGTAGGATTATGAATCTGAATTCAAACAAGAATGTGACCAAACTGCTAAAGGGATCGGCTTCAAAATTTCCGATAATAGGCCTAATCGTCCTACTCAAAAAAGGAATAGTGTTCCCCTTTATTTGCCAGTCGTGCCTTCAATCTCAAGTCTTAGTTACTCGATGGTCTGATAGATGGCATTGCGTGTGGCCGTCAGTTTGTGAAGAAGAAATTGGCCTTGCTGATTGATGTGGCTGTCTATCTTGCCTTGCCTTTGTCTTCAGACTGCTTCTGGAATGGTAACACCTCCAGCTCTGTCCGTTACCTTGCATGATCATTTTTTCGGCTTCTCTTTGTGCTTGTCCCACGACTCAATCTTTCTGTTCAACAAGTAGCAGTTCGAATGTCGTCTTCCTGTTGTCAGTACTTGCAATAGGGAGGTTTCGCAAATCTGACGAAAAACGAAGTACGAAATACGAAATTCAACTTCATTTCCAGGAGCAAATGTTTTTTCTGGAGATGGTTGGTACTGCCAGTGCGTTTTTATAGCATGTCATGTAAGACCGAAAGAGTTCTGGTGCATCTTGAATTTTTAAATTTCCACTTCGTATCTGCGAAGTGGAAACGAAAGATGAATTTCAACGTTTAATATACACCGTAACTCTATCGGTCTAACGTCATAAGCTAAAAGACGCTCTTGCAGCAGGCATTACACTGTGGTACCAACCATCTCCTGAAATAGCCTACATTACGTCATGGACATGAAGTCCAATTTCGTAGGCCTACATGTATTTCGTACTTCGTTTTTCGTCAGACTTGCGAAACCTCCCTAATAACCGTCAACACCAGTAGAACTTGTGGTCATGGTTTGTGCTGTGTTGATCTTTGACCAATAATGACTGACCTCTGATCCCCGATTTCTGTAACTAACGTTTACATACACCGCAGACGAAAATCAATGCTGAACATTTCCAGGAATCAAAATTTAGGAATGAAGTCTCGCGCCGGGAGCTTGAGAAAGACGTCGACAGAATGCGCGCCTCTCGAGTCCGACAGTAGGCCTAATATTGATTACCGCCTGAATTAGCTGAGATCTGCAATAATTCGATCAGCAGTGATTGTGTAAAACCAATCAATGGAGTGCTCTTTTGACCGGAGGTCGGCACGAACTTCCTGGTATTCGTCATTCTTTCTCGGACACATTACATGATATTTATCCCAAATCGTTAACCCTTCACAGGGTACGTGTCCTGGTGGACCTATTAGTACATGTATTGTACATGTATCAAAATAAGGGAGGCCAAAGCAGGGCCGGATCCAGGATTTAGAAATACGGGGGGGGGGGCACAACAAGTGCGCGCACACGAAGGGAGCCTCCCCCGGGAAAATTTAAAAATCAAAGCTCTGAGATGCGATTTCCCAGCATCTTTGACATGAAATACTAAGACGATTTCCCAAAAGTGCAGTAAAAAAATCATTGACCCTCAAAAATAGGGGGGCACATGCAAAGTCCGGGCCTGCAAAGCCAAAACAACGTAACCGCGAACGATGCCCGCAATATCACCCTCTTCCCCGAGTGTGATAAAAATGATATTAGATGATATTTTTTTCAACCTGCCTTTTTCTGCTTCCGTAGTCAGTCAGGGGGAGGGAGTGCGAATGCCCCTGTTGATTAAAGCCTCGCTTATGTCGCCCTACGCTGTGATAGAAATAGCGTCAACAAGTTGCAACTGGTAACTTATGTCGCCACCGAGTAGAAAAATACCGATCGGTCGCAACTACCTGGAACTAATTTATCGCCGTCTTTTGAGTGCTTATGTCGACCAAGATTTCCTTTGATTTTAAGTGGCGTGGTGATTAGGTCACGTGGTCACGTTAGGTCACGTGGAATGTAAAGCGAATTTCATTGGCTGTCTTCAGGATACAGTTGTCAACTAGTCGCTGAAGTTGAACATGTGCGACTTTCAGGATCTGGATATTTTTAGTTTGCAACTAGTTGGCAACTAGTTACTCTCTGACGCCCGATAGCTTATGTCACCTAGTAGTTGTGACTAATTAGTTCCAACTANCACACTGAAGTCGTTCTCAAAACGTCCTGCCCCGTCCTAAAAAAATCGTAAAACGGGCTAGAACGTGTACCCTTGGCCAAATAATGCTTCGATGTACTGGAGCACCCTTCCCATCCACGAAGTTCGTAAAAAGACTGTAAAACGTTGCCACTACGTCCACTCCGTTCGCACACAGTTTGAGCCCGTTCGGCAAAATTTTCAAGAACGTACTGAGAACTAGCTCAGTGTGATGGGGGTATTACGTACAGTCAGAACTGGTTGGCAACTGATAATCGGCGCGTAGTTGGAACTAATCAGTCACAACTACTAGGTGACATAAGCTCTCGGGCGTCAGCGAGTAACTAGTTGCAAACTACAAATATCCAGATCCAGAAAATCGCACGTGTTCAATTTCAGCACGTTTTACTTAAAATTAAAAGAAATCAGTGTCGACATACGCACTCAAAAGACGGCGATAAACTAGTTCCAGGCAGTTGCGACCGATCGGTATTTTTCTAGTCGGTGGCGACATAAGTTATCAGTTGCAACTTGTTGACGCTATTTCTATCACAGCGTAGGGCGACATAAGCGAGGCTTAAGGGGTGTTTTTACGGCCCTCCGGCCCATCAGGGCATGTTTTTGCTAACATTGGTACAAGTTCCCAGTGTTAAAATTTCCCTGGCGTGACACAAGGAAAAACACTGGGAAGAAATAGAGATGCGAAAAACCTCCACCACCAAGGTTTCCCTGCGGGACATGCAGCAAGAATTGTTGACAACTGCAAATGAGTTTGTTGTGGTACATGTATGTGCGAGCAATAAAACATTAGCTGGGACGCCTTAGGCACTTGCCTCATCTGCAACAATGTGCACTTAGATGCGGATTGCTGAACTTAACTCGGGCACTTTCAATCCTCCACATTGAGCACGCCTAATTCCTCAGCTTTGCCAAACTTTTCAGCAAAAACAGCACCAGCCACGAACCACTCGAAAGGAGGCACTCCCACAGCACATTCAGCCTCAATGCGGGAATGGTCACTAAATTTCGATGATCTTTTGCCCCCAGTATTTCGTGACTGTGTATTACTGTACAGTAATTACGTATTTGCCATTGACAAGCTGGTGAGGATTGTTAGTAGGCCTACAACCGTATTTGGAAAAAAGCCTTGTCCACATTGGTTGCAAAGAATGGCATCGAATCATCGGCACAGTGCAGCGGATTTTTACAGAATATGCCATGCTCTCTCCATCTGTTTCTGGCGCACGACTCATTCGGCAGAGTGCACAAGGGTCATCACCAAAGGTTCATTTCCACAGGATTTGTCGTGCTGTCTCCTGTTTTTGATATGGTGACTTCCCCCTCCCTTTGGCAGAAGGAAATATTGTTCGCAATTGACACGATCGAACTGCATGGACAGCTCCATGCTAAAGCGTCAGTCCAGCAGGTCCAGTGTCGTCTTCTTCGAGTTTGTTGTTTCCTCCCACGGCGTTCCATCCTGAGAATCGCAGGTCATTTACGGTCGCACCCCTCCCTCCGCGCGAGAAGGGGAGCGGTTGTGAAGACACTGGGTGCGAGGATGACGTGTTCTGTCTCCGTACAGACATTAGCAAGTGAATTTAAAGCAGTAGTTTACCAAATCCTGAAAACATTTGTCATACACAGGTATAATTTTTCGGATTTTTAACCAACACTCTCAGCCGAAAAGGTTCTTTGGTACCACACAAGGAGAACCCTCTGATTTAAGAACCTCGGGTCACAGAAGAACCCCTAGAGTTTCCAGATAGAACCTTTCCCTCAGAAAAGGGTTCTACCTGGAAGCTTTAATGGGTTCTTTGGCGACAGAAAGGTTCTATATGGAACCCTCTTGGGTTCTTTACAGAAGGTTCTATATAGAACCTTGGGGTTCCTCTGGTGAGGCACAAAGAACCCCTAAAGAACCTTTTTGGCTAATAGTGAACTCGGTTGGCCAAGATTTCGACGGTTCAGTCAGGCAGATCAAGGTCATTTTTCTCATTCTTTCGTCTCAAATAGTTCATGGGGCTTTCTTACAGTTGGAGGCCATGGTCGAACCTGAACAAAAGTGCACGCTATCTCACCCTTTCCTCGAAATGGTTGCCCGCTGCGCGCCAGACTGATGACTGACGAGTTGTCTGATGGGTGCAACATTGTTGCAGTACCGTAACATGTCTATAACTGCTTGGCGGTAAGCCCGTTCACCCCATGAGCCAAACAGTAACAATCTGAAACACGGTAATGTGCTGAGATAATGTCATGAATACCTGGAAAGAAGCCGTGTTTCCTTGATCAAAACATGGGGTTAGTTCGAAGGAGTTCATCATCTTTCATCAATCCTTTCATTCAGTGCACTGTCAGTTTTCTACGAAGGTGACTAAAGTTACCATCATAAAATAAAAAAGTGTTTAGCTCACGAAAGTTCGCGAACAGGCCATCATTTTCCAGACATATATATAATTAATACATATAATAATCGAAGTGATGACATTCTGACTTCTGACAAATTGTTTGCTATGCTGCACTTTTGGTAGCCTATGTACGGTACAACGCAGATCGTGAAATTTAAGACAGATTCAAAACAAGATATTGAATAGCTATATCAATACCAATGAGATTGTTAGCATGCGGCAGTTCCGTTGGCCGTGTGATGAACCCGCTTGTTATGGCAGAAAAAGAGACGAAATCATCTCGATTAAAACGGATGTCCAGGTCTGTAAACACGATTTCTTGAAATATTTCGGCGGTGTCTTTCTTGCTCTTCACCAGCTGTGGCTATTCCTGGGAAACAAACTTATCACCGCGAACATACTTTCGCTCTGTTAGTTTTTCAGATAAAGAGTCACTCATGCTTTTAGCGAAAAATGTGGCCGTAGCTGACCTGTAGTCACCTTGGCAACGGACCAAACTCTAACCTCGAACCCGGGAGAGTTCGGAACAACCGAACATACACATTCGTCTGACTTCTTCGTTTGAGTAGGTTTTTAAATTACCTAGACAGGTAAGAAATCATTTTGGTTGCTGTTCCTGGAAGCACTGTATCACACCTGGTTCGCGTCTGATTCAATAAATCACGGCTTAGAAAGCAGCGGTTGATTCGGGTTAACCACTTTACTTCGTCAAGAGATAAGTGATTTAAAAAAGCAGACTGGGAGAAAAAAGGTGGTGTTAAAGATCCAGTTATATGTTTGTGCTCATAAACCCTCTCATAAATAACGAAGGCGAGACGGAGAAGGCCGTTACTGCGTGTGTTTACTATATTCTCTCCTCTTCTTTACTCTACGCTCTCCTATCAACAGGCCTATAGTCTTCAGGTTCATGGTTCATGGTTTGGGAAGAGACGTCGGCGTCAAATGCACTGACAAACTGAGATCCGAAGTCTCCAGCTGACGATTTTGTGGAGAAAATTTCGAAGTCTTAACCAGATCTTTCCTTCCTTCTTCCTTCCTTGGGTAGTTTGTTCACAGCTCTTACCGTTTGCAGGTTGAGTTATGTCAAAAATAGATCTGTCTTTCTCTTCGTTATCGTATGAAACTAAATTCTTGGTACTGCGGTGATTAAATTACTATTCAGATTGGTTACTTCTTATTAAGAGACTGGTGGCTTTGTTTTCTGTTCGTACCACTATGATTCAGGTACTTGAACTATCACATCAATTAAGCTTCAAATGCAGTTAATCAACATCCTTAAGAATATGCTGGGTTGCAGTGCTCGTGGCACGACATTACAGGTATTAAATATCACTCTTAGCAATTTGTTACAATAGAAAAGAATAAAAAGAATGGCAAAAATGTCAAAGTGAGATGTTCTCCTTGGTGAGAATCCCCCTCCATCCCTTGATGTGTCATAGGGTCTAATTTGCCACAAGGGTACTGTAGAGGGGTGTCTCTCTTGCATCTTCTTGAGCCATCAGTGAAAAATGTTTGCAGGATCATGTTGCCTTTCAGTTTTAATGGCAAGTTTGCATTTATTTGCAAATTGAGCCTACCTAAAAACGCCCATATTATTCCAAGTATAGAAAAAGTCACGTAATATGGATTGGGAGCCCATCATTCTCCCTGCAGAAGCAACCTTTTCCCTCCAACGTCAGGTTCCTGCGTGCGACGTAACCCAATTCGGCTGCAGGCAGTACTTTGACATCTTGGCTAACGTGAACGATAATCGAATTTTCATTACAAACCAAGGTCGGGGTTGGTGCAATGGCCTCAAGCAACCGTTCCACTGCGTTTAACGTCAACGGTTTGCAGAGCCGAGTTGTGATATGAGCGACTCAACCTTTTTTAGGCTTTTGCTGAAAATAAGAAAGAATGCCGTCCAGGAATAATCCTCTTTTTATAACTCGCTGACATGTTCATGATGTTTGTGTTAATTCGTGTAGGCACCGATTACGTCTGACGGTACCAAAAGCCACAGTTATAAAGGTCGTGACGTAATGGGGAATAGTCCTGATTAAATCTTAAGTTCTTAAAAAGCTTATCCGTGGTACTGGGACAGTTTAACAATGTGGGCCGATTTCACAAAGGGTGTTTAAGACTTAGACGCGTGTAACTTCGTCAAATGCATGGTGGAAGTGCGTGCATTTGGTGAAGTTACACGCGTCTAAGTCTTAAACACTCTTTGTGAAATCGGTCCTGTATCTCTTGTTTGTCTATGACAGCAACACAAATAGTGCAAAGATTCGTGTCAAAATTGGACCACAAAATAGAACGAATCTTAAAATTCAAATACACCTTGCCTTGAGACACTTAGCTCAGAGCAGGGAACATTGTTATCGACTCGACTTCACCTGATAATTTGAAAACCTTGAAGTAAGACGAGAAGACGGCACACGAGGTATCTGGACACTGCTTCCAGGAACTTCGTAAAAGTTAAATGCCTTCGTTTTTGAAACATCGAGGTTAGTGAGGAAATTGGAATATTTTGACGATTTCTAATTGCCAAAAGAACGTGGTTTCGAGGAATAGTTTCTATTCTGCTAATTAGATGTAGTCGATTACAAAAACACAGGTGGTGTTTGCAAACACTTCAAAGTTCAAAGAATGAAAAATATTTTCTTTTCTTTTAGGAAAAAGATAATCTCAATCTCTTGTTTACTCCTGAATCCGGCTCGCCATCGTTCGTTGTTTCAAGAATCAAAATATTTTGATAAAGTATTTTGTGCACAATGTAGGCTTACGTTGATTAATTGGTGTGTTGATGCATAAGGTCTTTCGCGGTCATGTTGAATATGGCGCTCCTCACTTCGTCAGATTATATACCTTCGTCAGATTATATACAATGTATTGGATTTTCGGTAAAAAAAGTAACGTTGTCATAAAGTTAACGTTTATCGTTTGCTTTCTTAAACTCCCTATCATCATTTTTATCAATTTTACAGCAGCAAGGATCTCAGTGTCTATAATCAGTAGCCTTTCCTGCATTGTCCACGTATTGACATCTGCTTCTCTGGATTACCATTCACCTTTACCATTCATCTCAATGTCTGTAATCAGTAGCCTTTCCTACACGGTCCACGTATTGACATCTGCTTCTCTGGATTACCATTCACCTTTACCATTCATCTCAATGTCTGTAATCAGTAGCCAGGTTTCCTGCACGGTCCACGTAT
>NMRB01004185.1:27257-43210 GCA_002633025.1 Notospermus geniculatus
TGTATATGGTTGCACGCACAGCACTACTGGGGACGGGTATTTCGCAACCTCGTCCCGGCGAAATCATCTTGGTCAGTGGGGACGAGGTTCAAAAAGGTAGGTTTCCATAAAAACTAGGTTTTTATCAAAAACCTACTTTTTATGGCATAAAACTTGGTTTTAGTAAAAAACTTGGTTTTTTGACCAATAAACTTAGTTTTATGGAATAACTGGACATTTCAGTGCAGAAACTTACATTTTGTCGATAAAATGGGGGTTGTTTGGCATTACACCTATTACTGAAATTTCGTGCCAATTGGTGCTATATTAAGTGAATAAACCCGTGTGACAAGAAATGATGTGGCACGAAAATACGTAACGTCACTTCGTGAACAAAAATAACGATGATACTAGTACTTTCCAGCCACGGTAGAATTATACTCCTGCATTTGCATCTCACCTGTAACGTACAAACACGCATCTTGTAACTGAAACCAACGCAGATTCTGCCCAAGTGTTCCGGGGAAGGTGTCGGGTGGTTGCATTTTCGAGTTGCAAGCTGAACTCCTTCACCACAGGTACCAGTACAAGGGCCGAAGTCGGACCAGTCACTCCAACCTCCGTCTGTTGCTTTGTCCGCGGGATTGTATGTGTATGGAGGAGCAGGCACGAGTTCAATCAAGTTCTTGTTGCTCTTATCAGGGACGTCGTCCAGACAGCTCGAATGTTCTGATCTGTTTGAGAACGAAGGCGTAGTGTGGATACACGCAGGCCTACATTTATTTGAAGCATGTGGGGTGAACCAAAGAGTAGTTGTCCACAATGCAGTTGTTGTCAAATGACTGAGATCATGTGATTCAATATGACCAATCAGAAGGCGTCCTCAAAAATAACCTCGAAAATTTCTCAAAAAATCGTACAAAAATCTCCAAGCCGATGAAATAATTCAAGTATTTTTATTCGGGACACGCTTTGACCCCAAATGATTTCAATATGCGTCAATAGTCAATAGATTACGTGAGAGGAAATGGGCTAAATATCGGTAACAAAATCCAACAATGCTAATTTAGCGACGATGGTTGAGAATGCCAGAAGGCCAGCTCACCAAAAGGGCAATTCTCCAGTAGANATGTTTACGGTACCGTAACTCCTTACGGCGGCTCTGTGAATAGGACGTAAGCAATTTACGGGACTCTTTACGCAAATACGTAAAGTTACGGTTCGTTTGTGAATACCACGTATCTAGTTACGGAATGTTTACGGTACCGTAAGTCCTTACGGAGGCTTTGTGAATAAGGTCCCTGGTCATAGTGTCGAAACAGCCCTGACTTGCATTACCAATAGTGTCTTGCACTCTTTTGACAGGAATGAAGGGGTAGTAATGGTGCTGTTAGATTTATCTGCAGCTTTCGACACTATCGACCATGACATCCTTATTAGGAGGTTGCGTGATGTGTTTGGTATCGGTGGTGCTGCGCTTCAGTGGTTGGTGTCTTATCTGACTGACCGGAAGTTCCAGGTGAAAGTTGGTGATAGCATGTCTGATGCTCGGGACTTGAAATATGGTGTACCGCAGGGAAGTGTGTTGGGGCCTTTGCTTTTCTCTTGTTACACCCAACCTTTAGCCACAGTAATGAACAACCACGGAGGTAATTTTCACCTTTATGCTGATGACACCCAGAACTGGCATGCCTTTCGCTTCGGCAGCATGGACAGTTTTCAATGTGTCATTTCAAGGGTCGAAAGTTGTTTATCTGACGTGCGCAACTGGATGCTCGAGAACAAGCTCAAGCTTAACGATACCAAGACTGAAGTTTTTCTTCTCTGTTCTCCATATCATAATCACCCGTGTTCAGATCGTGAGAAGATCACCATCAAAATCGGAGATGCTGACATTAAACCTAGCCAGTCTGCCCGTAACCTTGGAGTAATCTTCGATTCAGGACTGACTTTTCACAGTCACATTTCACAGGTTTTGTCATCTGGCTATCACCGCCTTCGAAAAATTGCTGCTGCGAAGAAGTACCTACATGTACCACATGAACTCTTAACTACTTTAGTACATGCTTTTATTACATCCCGCTTGGATTTTTGCAGTGCATTGATCTTTGGTTTGCCATCTTATGAAATAAACCGTTTACAGAAACTGCAAAATCAGACAGCCAGGTTCCTCACCAACACAAAACGTCAAGAACATATCACACCAGTGCTAAAAAGCCTTCATTGGCTTCCTGTGGAAGCAAGGATTACGTTTAAAATCCTAACTATGGCGTTCCAGGCTGTTCGGGGCTCAGGTCCTGGGTACCTCTCACTACCTGTTAAAACTCCCAGCAGGCACACAAGGAACTCCGACTCCATTGTTCTTGACTGGAGGTTACCGAAGAAAACGTCTGCAGGGGAGAGGGCATTCACGGTCTGTGCCCAGAGGCTCTGGAATGCCATGCCTCTCTTTTTAAGAAATATTCAACCTTTTGAGGCTTTTAAATCCAATTTAAAAACCCATCTTTGAAGCGCCACTGACAATTCATTTTAATAGAGGCGCTATGCAAATAACTTTTATTATTATTATGTATTATTTATTATTATTATTATTTGCGGCTGAGCCATGACCACGTGCAACAAATCTGTCGCCGATGTTGTGTGACATCACTGAAGATGCTTCTAATGCTCACGTCAGGTCGCACCTACGATGCCTGCGCCACGACGAAACAGTCTGCATCATGTGAAGAAGTCATGGCCAGGTCGCAAAAAGTGAAATTGTGTGCGCTCATCGTCGCAAGGCACATAGCCTAACAGGCGTCGACGGACTTTTCCGGATAAATCAGTCGCTTAAAGCTAGGCTCATACTTCACGCATTGCGAGTTGCGCAAGGGGTGGGCGTTTCGCACGGCCGTTCATGCTCAACTGCATTGCCCGTCGACTCGGCCGACCGAAGCCGAGTCCGTCACGCTACTCGCTTCCGTTTATCAATTCATACTTCACGTGCTAATTCATTTATGGGTACAGATCCTTTACTTTCAAATCTCAGAAAGGCGTAATTGTTTTGTGTAACTTCTATTTTGTAAGGCCAGGCGTACATTGAATGTATACTGTGCATTACATATTTCGATTTGGCTAACGCGCATCAAAACCGATACAAATACCAGTTTCATGTAATTACTATAAAAGTGATCTGTTTTGAATTGAGTGTGATATGCGAGCCATCGATCGATCGACCCGTCGCGACGTCATACTGTGGATTTTGCGTCATGAAAAAGTCACGTCCCCACGTTGCTTAGCGACTCATAGGAAACTCAAAATGTAAACAAGGAAGTGAACGCTGGTTTTGACATGATTGTTTGATCGCTGCCTGGGTGTCTCATCGTATTGCATAAAATTCCCCCAAACCCTGATAAATGGTGCAAACTTGCATTATCAGCGGGTGCAAAGTCACGTGCTGCCAAGGGAAATCTGGCATAGAATTCCAGATGAATACGAATTTCCGTCAAAAGAGCGCGGTGGTTGCAAGCCATCCATGTTCCAACCCGAAGATGACGGCGATCGTTAGGCCTACATGGGTGGCGTGTTTGCTCACTGCTTTTTGTATCAGGCAATGTTAAGGAAATATCTTTATAGAACTGCTGAGTTCAACCCCGAGGCATCATATTCGGCTATGTCAAGCAATAATATTGTTATAAATCCGGTATAACGTACCTTATTGACTCTCGTGGCTCAATCCAGGACGAAAGGACGCCGTTTGCGTGCTCCGGTTGACGTCGGGTTACTGTTGGGGATTTCCAGGGGAAAACCACCGGGATTCCCGGCGGCCGTGACGTCATAATCTGCCCGTATAACAATATGATGGAACACACTGTAGCCCCCCCCCGCCGCATGACTCATGATTCAATTTCTGCGTATGCCAAGATGAGGCAGACCTTGGTTCATAAATTCGATCAACTGATCTAAGTGCTAACTGATTTAGACTTCGACCTGATGCATGTGCATGTTTCATTTCACTGAATCTCTTGTCACATATGAATTAAAAAACTCTCGGCTTCTGTCTCGATTTCAATCATCGAAGCGGCAAACTAGGCCTACTAGTCGGGGCACAGCCATGATGAATTGTAAGACTCAAGAGGTGCTGGCGTCACTCTGACAACCAATCACCTAGCGGAACGACAAGAAACTAGGTATCCGCGCCACTGTCATGGTGGGCGTGGAAATAATGAGTACTCCCGATTATGTTATGCTTTTTATGATTATGCTATATCCAGTAAGCCTTCCCAATTTCTACAGCGATCAACATGTAACAGACCAACTTATACAAAATGTTCATCACAGACATGGTCACCTAAATTCGCTTGAAATTTCAACATAATATTATTATATCTGTCAAATGTAAAATGATTGATTTCAAACAAATCGCTTATCCACAGCCTCTGATTTCGAAATTTTTCAGCATAAGCCTCAACCAGGGTGTGACTTTGAAAACACTGGCTGATATCATGTGGATTGAAATTTTTCACAAAACGCCTCCTGGAGGCCAATTACAGATAATATTCAGTGGATGCAATGGCTAACAACAATTTGAGCCAAATTCAGCTAAATACTTCCTTTTTCAACAGAAACACAGTCAAAGTCCAGCTATTATTGCAAGAGAAATATTAACCAAATATTTTATGTTACGTATTCATTTATGGGTACAGATCCTTTACTTTCAAATCTCAGAAAGGCGTAATTGTTTTGTGTAACTTCTATTTTGTAAGGCCAGGCGTACATTGAATGTATACTGTGCATTACATAACTATTTCGATTTGGCTAACGCGCATCAAAACCGATACAAATACCAGTTTCATGTAATTACTATAAAAGTGATCTGTTTTGAATTGAGTGTGATGCGTTGAATCGGAATAACCGTTTATTGCAAATTCGATTCGATATAAAACCCTAATGTGAACATGGCATATTACTTTGTGCAAAAAAATGGCCAACTTTAGCAAGATATCTATTTTAAGATTTGACACTGCTATGTAAATGGTAACTCTGTAGCACATACATTAAAAAGTATCATTCACAGTGACAAACTGGTCCCCTGTTGCAATTCTCGCTTCGTTATGTACAACAGACCTCTTGAACACCAACTGCACATGACATTGGTCAACAAGAAGACATCAACAGTTGTACCATGAACTCATCATCTATTTTCAAAGACTTGTGCAACCTTACAAGTGTTTATTGCTCATTTGCATACACGTGTCAGAATTCCAGCAAACACGGCAAACGCAACCAGTCGTACTCTTGAAAAAGCACAACACTACAACAGGGCACCAGTCTGCACACTGAACAGACCAAACCGGTCAGCGTAATTAACTAAAAAATGCTACATTACCAACATTATACACAACTTTCTTCTGTATATCATAGCATTTGTAATCGCATCACTTCATAAATTTGTCATCTACATGGTAAAAATCAATTCCTGTGTAATTTAGGTTACATGTTAATGGGTTAACGTAAACAAGAGAGTACTTGGCTACCACAGCATGATCAATGACCAGTTCAAACTATTTGTTGCCCAGTCATACTCTGCTGCACAACGATGATATATCAATTCATGACCAACTACTCCCTCATTTGCCTTACCTATATATTTTGGTCCATTCAAAAAAAATATATGGACACAACTTCTGAGAACTTTCTCACAAACTTACTGGATAAATTTCACTTTATGTGACCAAACATCCACAAAGCTGTTATGTATCAATGTGTGGAATTTTCAAAACTGACAAATAAAGAGAAATATATTTTTATACAACAAATCATGCCTCTTTTATTTTCTTTCTCTCATCACTATACAGCGGTCGCACTAATTTGCTACCAACAGTATCCACTTGCGTCCAACGCCATAAAACACTAATTTTATCAATAGAAATGTTCAAATTTATTTTCTAAATGGCCATTCTCAACATTATCTCATCAGAATTGATCACAAAACCTCAATTAATGACATTTGACGAGTCCAAAAACTCACTTGGCCAGCCTTTTGCGATTGTGGCTCTTCAGGCCATGGCGGCCATTTTGGCAGAGTCTACCCAAAACAACGATAACAACAAAATGGCGGCCGACGTCTGGACGCAAAAATAAATTGAACAAATCATGAAAATGAGCGATTGGAAACGTTCCAAATTCATTTCAGGAACATTTTAGTGACTCCTGCCTACACTCACAAATATTGATATGGCCACTTTGTTGTTAAAAATTACTTTTTTATTGCGTTGGACGCAACTGGTCGCTATTGGACACAAATTAGTGCAACCCCTATAGGCCTACAGCACTAGGCTTAAATCAAAAATGCACTCACATTAAGTGCAGCCAGCTGTAACTCAATCCACATCACTATCCACACATTGCTTATGCACCACCATTTACAGCGACGACCCAATTAAGCGTATTCGCTTGTTGTTCTTATAAATCCATGATTATCTGTCAGTGATAGCGAAGTGTTGAAGTTGTGATACATGTAGTTCTTGAACTCGGTAGAAGGGCTGGCAGCTCTTGTGTTCAGTACCATTACCTGCATGATTGTTAATTCTTAACGACTTATCCAAGCCTCACTCACACATTCATTGTGAAAATCGAGTGTTCTACTTTTGCACTTACATTGCATCAATCTTTTTGATTGTTCGATTCATACCGTATGGTACCAGTGTTGATTGTTCTAATTATGTTAATAATAAATTAAATTTGAATTCTTTAACAGGGAGTTGAGCTTCTTTCCTCTGTTGCAAAAGCAATTGAGGGCAAAATACTGTAGAATACTGTAGAAACAGGACCCAGGCATTTCTACAGTATGCTCCTCATGTGGTGGGCTCTTGAACACTTGAAAACAGTGTTCATCCTACACCATATTTGGGTGTACACAGACATGAACACCTGCAAGTGGTGTACAATCGACACCAAAAGGCAGTGTACAAGCAACCCCGGAATTGAGTGTTCACTGAAGGTACACCATCCAGCGGTGTAAGTTCAACACCGAAAATCGGTGTTCATGGACACCAGCTAGAAGTGACCATCCGAAAGGACACTAGTTTTCGGTGTTCAACCCCCTACACCGAAAATCGGTTATGGGAACTAAGTAACTCCGGTTTTCGGTGTTCATTGGACACTCATTTTTGGTGTAACTGTTACACCACTTTCTTACTGTGAACAATGCTTTCAAGCGTCTGCCGCTCGAAAATCGTGTGAATGGACAGCCAGCCTAAAGGCCCGTTTCCACTATAGGGGATTCCGCGGCGGTTTCCGGCGAGCGGTGCGGTTTTCACAGGGCTTTGGATAATCCTTCGATGGTTTAACAATACAGGGGGCTATTGATTATCCCAATGCCTGTGAAAACCGCTCCGCTCGCTGCAGGACGCGGCAGAATCCGCTATAGTGGAAACGGGCCTTGAGGCGGTGAGAGACTGTCGCGTAAGTAATGCGCCGGGAAAGCGTCCAACCAATCAGGTAAGGCGTAAGACAGACCGAAACACTTACCAAAGAATCTGATTGGCGGAACGCCCGTACGATGAGTCGCGAACGCGCCTTTCTGTCAGCATCTTTAGTGTATAAGCTAGTGGACAGGCTGAAGAGAACTAATGACAGATGCAAAGATGAGTAGACTATTGAATCGTTTGCTAATTTTCTCAAGCATGTCAAGTGTTAATGGCATGGAGCCCCCTGATTTAAAGCCCATGGGAGAGTCTGCCCCTGGAAAGACTGGAAACATGCAAATCCCCAAGATGATTGCACCTGTCCTAAAATACCACAGGTATTATGATGTCAGCCCCCACGAACAATGTCCCGGCCCGAGTAAAAAATATAAAGAGAGAAAAAAGAAAAGGGATCTGACTTCATGGCTGGGCTGCTTATGACTTTTTCACTTCAAATCACGCTCACAGCTCAACTATTCGGTCGATTTTCATCACAGTACCCTTAATCGAATCCCAAGACATTTCTCTTTCAGATGAAACATCAATTTGTATCCAAAAAGTGTTCTAACCACACAAAAACACGAAGGGTTTGACGAAAAATACCCCCAAAATCGCAATTACAAGGCAAACTGTACGCCGTTTTCAGATGCTTGCCAGAAAGTAAGTGGCGACTTCTCGGCAACCAGACGGCCGATCGGCACATTCCATATACCAATGGATAGCTAGGAACATGCACTAAACCACTAATCTGGTGTCAAAATGAAATGGTCCATGGACCATGTGCTCACCGGGTTGGACATACTGGTAATAGTCTAATGACAGAGGGAGGTACATATCAGTTATGAGCAATCTGGGTCAAGTCATTCCCGAGTAGGACTTTGGTGATTTTTGAGTTTATGCCACCTGGCGGCCATATTGGATGTCCAATCGGGCCGAAACTTCACATGCACATAAAGGTCATCTGCGCGGGGCCACATAGCACATTGGAGCACTTTGGGTTAAGGCGTTCCTGAGTTACAGCACTTTGATGATTTTTGGGTTACGCCACCTGGTGGCCACGCTTGAAGTCAAATCAGGCTGAAATTTGACATGCATGTAAAGGTCATAGAGTGAGGTAAATATCAAATTTGAGCACTCTGTGTCAAGCCGTTCCCGAGTCATAGCACTTATTTGATTTTCAGGTTACGCCACCTGGCGGCCATATTGGATGTCCAATCGGGCCGAAACTTGGTATTTTTAAAGGTACCCCTCCAGTGCATGTCTACGCAAGATATGAAGTCGCTCGGTGAAATAATGACAAACTGTGGCAGGTTCGTCACTTTTGTCAAACTCTGACCTCTGTGACCTTGAAAAGTAAGTCAAATCAAAAACCCGTTATATATGTTATGTATCCTTATTAGCTACACCTATGTAAAATTTGGAGATGATCCAGTCATCAGTTCAGGAGTTATTGCATTTTTTGTGTTTTTAGTTTCCGCCACCTGGTGGCCAAGCTGAGAGTCGAATCGGACCGAAACTTGGTGTGGTGGGTCATCACTAGCGACACAACGCGGTGAGCCATGCCCGGTCACTTTGTGTTAGACGCCCAGCGAGCTAGAAGCTCGGTCGGGTCGCTCCTCAAGGTAATTGTATTTCCGTATTCCCGATTTGGTTGCCGAGAAGGGCAAGTGCCGAGTAGGGCAGAGCTGAGTAGAGCAGTAGACCAGTAAGGCGAGGAGGCCGAGCATTTCTGAATATATATAGGGGCTACGCCGAGTAGGGCTGTAGTTTGTGGGCGTGAGGAACTTTGAGGGAACTAAGACCGAGTAGGGTCCTACTGTGTGAAACAGAGGTGTAGGGAGTAGAATGCTGGTGGGCACGAAGTTCGAGCAGATGTGCGTGTACATAAAGGCTGCGTGTAGGTGGAAGGGGATGATGCAGGCTGTAGTTTGGGCGAGAAGGTACGGGGTTTGTTAGTATATCTCCGCCTGGTAGGTTTGTGCGTGTACGGAGTAGGGTAATGGAAAGGGCTAGCCATTTTTCTTTGTGTGCCTGTGCATGGACGGAATGCGTATGTAATTGGTATTGTGAGTGCAGGGTGTAGTTCTCCTGCTGTATGAGGGATTAGAGCTATTGTCTTCTGAATGCCATGACCAGGTTAATTCACGTAGGGCCGAATTCACCAAGGGTGATCATCGCGCGATTAAGACTTAGACGCGTGTACCTTCTTCAAAAGCATGGTGGAAGTGTGTGCATTTAGTGAAGTTACACGCGTCTAAGTCTTAATCGCGCGATGATCACCCTTGGTGAATACGGCCCGTAATGTTTTCTAATTTACAGCGGTGTTATATTGATACTGGAGGGTGTCGCATATTCTGTGTACGTGTAGTGTGGTTCAGATTGAGTGTAGGGGCTCCACGTTCCATGTTGCAAGGTGAGTTTTTTCTCAGGGACGATTTTTTTGGATAGGAAGGTGTGTAGATTCTGGTTGCTTTTATGGGTTAGTGTTTTAAGGTGCGCATGGATCTGATTTGCATTATTTTTTCAGATGGTTTTGCCAACAATATTGAAGAGGAAGCACTCTTTGAAGGGGAAAAATTTGATCCCTTTACTCAAGAGGTTGAGGGATACTGATACTTCCACGGGGCTACCAAAAGAATTTGCGAGGGTTTCGATTGACAAGGATACCAAGGATTTGACGGCGGAGGAAATGAGACAGTTTTTCAGGGATATGACAGACTCTTCTGCGGAGGAGTTCCTTGAGCTGGCGGAGATGGAGGATAATACGTCGAATTTTCGTTTGCTTACACATCTCACGATATTATATGCTAATGAGATTGGCCAGCCCGCTGGCCAGGATTTAGTGGTAAGCATGTTTAGGGTATATTGGTTTTTTTTGTTGCGATCACGGTGTTTGTGTATGTTGGCATGTACATGTACGTATTGCTGGTGTTATCGCGAAGTGTTGGAGCCGTTCGGGGTGATTAAGGTTTTGCGTTTTAATCGTTTCAGCAACCGTCCACCAGCAGATTGGATGATCAGGCGCACCCGAAAAAGAGGCAGAAGGTTGATGATGGTGAGGCAGGGAGCAGGCTGAAACCCGTAGCTGCGGATACGCCGACTACTAGCACAGTATCCAATTCGGAGGTGAATATGCTAAAGGCAAAAATCAGGTCACTTGCTACTCAGAATAATCCGAATGAGTCATTGTTGTTACTTCTTCTTGATGATCTCGGCAAAGCCGCGTCTAAGGCGCAGGACGAGAAAGCTCCGCTGTACCAGGAGGTGGCTCGCCAAGCGAGGAATAGTCAGGGAAAATTGGATGTGGCCAACTTTGCGCTAACAGTTTTAGGTGGAGGGGCCTGTGATGTAGTCGCCAAAGCGCTAACGAAGTGCATGAAGTCTAGTAAGAGTAAGAGGGTATTAGATGAGGATTCGGATTCAAGCCCCCCTCGTAAAAAATCGGTCTCCCCTTTGGCTAACTTGTACTCGAATAATGATGGGGTGCCGTCGATGATGCATGCTCCGCCCAGTGTACCTGGGTATTTGTATCCTTATGGTGGTTATGGTGGTTATGGTTATCAGAGTTATGGTCGGCCGCATGGTAGGGGTTATTATCGTCCTGGAAGGGGAAGAGGCAGAGGTGCTCCTGCTGCTGGTGGTTGTTATTTTTGTGGGTCGCTACAACATTATATAAGGGATTGTGAAAAGATGAAGGAGGCAGCAAAAGGTGCGAAATGAACTATTGATGTAGAGTTGTATTTGTGGATTGTACGCTTTCTGCCACAACCCGGGGAGACTATTCCTTAGTGAGAATATTCTTTCTCACATGGGTTGGGGTTGAAAGTCCTTTCCATCCATTTTGATGTATTTCCCTATGTTGCAGATGAGGTGGTGTGATGGAATTGCGGAGTGGGAAAGGAATTGTAATTTCGACCCAATGGCGGCGAAGTTGAATGCAAATGGTGTTATAAGGTGGACATCTTTGAATGCGAGGGATGGAAAGGACTTTCAATCTCCAACCCGTGAGCCAGTTGTACCCTTTGAGAGGTGTTTAGATAACTCTTCGTTGATAAATGTAGGGGATTTGCCATTGCGTGACCCTGAGTTCTTTCTCGCTGGTGAGATCCATAATCATTATGAAGAATGGGAAAAGATCTTAGATTCCTTACAGCAGTCTCATTTACCTTGTGATACAATAAGGGGTGGATTAGGGATGGTGTAGATATTGATCCTTTTTTCCAACCATTTAAGGGGAAGTTTAAAGGAAAGCAGTATGATTCGGCGTTCCCTCCGAGAATGTATTTTCACAATACCGCTAACTGTGAGCAGTTTGCACAGGTTATAGCGGATGATCTCGAGAGTAAGATTAGGAATGGGGCGATCACTTTGTTGGGAAAGGTAGGTCAGTGTGAAATGCCTCACTTGATAATGCCGCTGACGGTGGAGCCGTCGAAGCCTCGCGTTTGTTATGACGCAAGGTTCCTCAATCTCTGGATTTGTGACAGCCCAGTTAAATTTGAAACGTTGAGAGATCTTCACAGGTTAGTTGCTAAGAATGCGAAAATGATAGCCTGTGATGAGAAATCGGGATATAATCATGTACTCTTGTCTCCGAACTCGCGGAAATATTTTGGGATACAGTTTGGTGGGTACATAATGGTTTACAATACTCTGCCGTTTGGGTGGAAGTCGGCGCCGTATGTTTATCAAACAGTTGGTATGGTGCCTACTACTTACCTCAGGAGCTTGGGGCTCAGTACGATGCAGTACATAGATGATCGTTTTGGTGTGGAGACGATTAATAAGGTTACAGGCGAGATACTCTTTGATATTGACGTGACACGGTATGCCCTGTTAGAGCTCTTGACGCGTTTGGGATACTTCTTTGCCCTACATAAGAGTTTGTTTGATGGGCTGACCAGGCTCAAGCATCTGGGTTATCTTGTTGATTCAGTTCTGCAAGCGTATTTGTTGCCTGATGATAAAAAGAGGTCGTTTATTGCTCTGCGGCGGAGCATCTTGCAGCTCAAGGAAGTGGATCTTAAAACTTTGCAGAGATTTGCGGGGAAATGTGTATCCATGGCATTAGTTGTTCCTGCGGCGAAGCTCTACACAAAAGAGATTAATAAGGCGATCTCTTTTTGTATACAGAATGATAAGGTCGTTACGATGTACCCGCGATTGGAGTGGGAAATTAGAAGATGGGAGTTTCTTGACACGTGGGAGGGAGTCATGCCATGGAAACCAGAGTGCCATAAGCAGATTAAGTTGGCTACTGATGCTTCTCCATACAAGTATGGGGTGGCGGTTTTGTCGGGGAAGGCGAGTGGTATACAGTTTTCTGATTTCTGGCAACCAGGTGATGATAGGCCAATCCACTTAAAAGAGGCGCATGCACTGTTGTGTGCCTTGCAGTCCATTCTACAAGATATTTTAGGTCATAGGGTGGATGTATTGACGGACAGTAAAGCGCTTGTTTGCAGTTGGCAAAATCAGGGTGGTCGGGATAGGCGGTTAACTGATATTATCAAGCAAATATTTCAGGTGGTGCATTCATCGAACATTGATCTGCATGTCTCGTATATCCCGTCGGCTTCCAACCCTGCTGATAGGCCGTCCAGGCATTTGAGTATTTCTGATGTTACGCTGTCGAGGGCCTCGTGGGAGCGAGTGGAAAAGGCTTTCGGCCCGCATACGGTCGATCTCATGGCCCTTGACAGCAATTAGTGGACAGGCATTTCACGTTGGCCCCGAGTCCAAAAACATCAGGTGTAAATGTATTTGCACAAGATCTTAGTAGGGAGGGAAACCCTTACGTATTTCCACCAACCTCCATGATATTGTCGGTGCTGAACTTTCTGCTAGAGCAGCATGTGGAATACTGCACTGTGGTTGTGCCAGAGGTGGAGATGGCGCTGGTCTGGACGCCGTTGCTGCGGTTATATTCAAGGCAGTCCATGTATTTGGGTAGAAAGGGCGACACTGATGTGATATTAATGCCGACGAAGGAGGGTTTTGTTTCCGACATGGTCGGTTTAAAGTGGCCGGTTGTTGTGCACAGGATGAGTTTTGTGTAAGATGTGATGCCGTGTTTCATTGTTTTTCCAGGATGCCGTGAATAATGGTGGGGACTCCAGGATCGACATGGAGGCGATAGAGGGTATTCGAAAAACCTGGACGATGGACGGTGGATGATGGACGATGGACGGCTCCTTTCAGCATCATCGATCTCCACCACCTGGATGATAATTGTCGCATTTCCGACATACCTCCAAGACGTAAAAAATACGCCGCAACGCAAGAATTTAAATGAAAAATTGCACCAAATCAAAGTATATCGTGCAAGATTTATAAAATATCATCCTGGGTGCATTTCGTCATTTTCACGAATTTTCTCTTTGCATGGCAAGTTTGACGCCTTGGGAAATTTCCTGCAAACAGCCGTACAGTGGGATTATTGCTGGAAAGGGCTGGAAAATTAATGCTATACCGACTATAATTCGGGAATGGGGAGATGGGGTGTCTACAAAACTAAGACCTAAGACCTANAAGACCCAGGCGGCACCACTGCAAATGACCTTGACCTTTAACCCCGGAAGTGACCTTGACCTGAAATGAAGGCAATAGAGGGCGTCATGAACTCAATAGGGGGCGTATCTCGCTTATCTTAGTTCCAAATTCCTCCGCTAGGGGTGCAAAGTCGCGGATGATCACTCGGGAGTACTCGGCAATGTTCGGAATCACTCGGGAATCTTCGGCAATCTTCGGTTTTTCTCGAATATCTCCGTTGTTTATTAACATATTCCAATGAAACCAAGACGACCTTGGCCCTTGACCTCTCACCTTCCTCGCTGACTACTCGCACACACAAAAAACCCTGCAGGAAGGCGCTAACAAGGGTTAGTCATGCCTGACCCTTGTAAGCTCCTTCCTGCAGGTTTTTTTTGTGTCCGAGTGGTCAGCGAGGAAGTTGAGAGGTCAAGGGCCAAGGTCGTCTTGGTTTCATTGGAATATGTTAATAAACAACGGAGATATTCGAGAAAAACCGAAGATTGCCAAAGATTCCCGAGTGATTCCGAACATTGCCGAGTACTCCCGAGTGATCATCCGCGACTTTGCACCCCTAGCGGAGGAATTTGGAACTAAGACAAGCGAGATACGCCCCTTATTGAGTTCATGACGCCCTCTATTGCCTTCATTTCAGGTCAAGGTCACTTCCGGGGTTAAAGGTCAAGGTCATTTGCAGTGGTGCCGCCTGGGTCTTAGTTTTGTACTGTGGGGGTCTTACTTTTATAACAGGGTCTTAGTTTTGTACAGTGGGGTCTTACTTTTATAACAGGGTCTTAGTTTTGTACTGTGGGGTCTTACTTTTGTAGGTCTTAGGTCTTAGTTTTGTACACACCCTGGGAAGATAAGACCAATCCCTACAACTTTTCAAAAGGGACCCATAGTAAATTCTCAAGGACTTAGGAGCTGTAGGTATCGGTGGTTTTCCCGCCAGTACATGTGTAGACAAGACAAGAGGTAATTATGAACGCTGTAATGCGTGATTGATCATGTTTATCGTAGGCCTGTGCAGTTCATGTTGATTCATGTTGATGCTGGGAGGTATGTCGGAAATGAGACAATTATCATCCAGGCGGTGGAGATCGATGATGCTGAAAGGAGCCGTCCATCGTCCATCATCCACCGTCCATCGTCCAGGTTTTTCGAATACCCGGCGATAGATGCTAGAGTTTCCTATCTCGGAGATGTGTGGAACAGATCGGGGAGAGTGAAGCGGCATAATAGTGTTCAGAGTTTCTTTAGCAAGATGACGCATCGTCCGTCGCTCACTAGCTGCGATCCTGGAGATCTCATTAGATTCCTAGTATGGAAGGATTCCTTCGGGAGAACAAAGGTGCATGAAATTAATTGTCCTTTTTTAGGTGATACATCGAAAATGGATTGTAATTGTCCGTTACGCCTAGCGGCTGGCACGGTATCTAACCTCGTGCAAACGTTGGTAGACATATTTGAGTCAGAAGGTAGAGGGCGAGAATGGGATCTTCGGAGGAACAGTGGGAATCCGGCTGTTGCACCTAATATAAAGAATTATTGTAAGCAAATAGCGCTAGAGCAAGCTAAGGCTCATGTGCTTCCCAAACAGGCAAAGCCTGTTTTTGTTAACAAGTTGCGACGTCATGACGTGTATTCGCCTATATTGATAATCAACTCGGTAGGCCAGATTTGTCCCCGAGGCAGCGGTACACCTTAATGAGAGATCAGGCCTTCCTGAAGTTACAATTTTTTGCGGGTGACAGGGCATCCGATTTGTCAACTGTGCCGACACAGGAGGTTAGGCGGTTAACTGATGATTCCGGCATGTATTTCTGTCATACGCTTAGAGAGGTAAGGGCATGGCTAATCGTTTTGTTGTCAAACGTTGTGAGGATGAGAGTGTGTGCCCGATTAAAGGGGGGTATTGGTAAACAGAGAAATCAAGAAATGAAGAAATCGAGAACTCCCAAGATCGATTAGTTAGACCTCGCACGTGTAAGGCCA
>NMRB01004186.1:0-31344 GCA_002633025.1 Notospermus geniculatus
TTGCAGGGTATCATCCGGTGGAAGGCGCCATTTCCCACCCCGGCCCCCTGCACTCTGACCCTTACTCGTTTGGACTGCACAGTTCATTTCGCAGATTGTTAGTCACAAACGAAAGATGATTTCATCGTCGACGGGGCACGCGTCGAAGAGTTTGTTTCCTCCGCAGTTCATTATGTCTTTTTCGTGTCGACGATCGCAGGAGAGAGGCGCGAGACAGAACACTGCACAATCGTCACTGATTCCCGATTATCAGAAACACAATTTGTCCCTGATTCCCGGTGCAATATCTGCCACATGTATCTATTCCGTATGTCAGTGTTACCCCCTATTATTAGGGAAACGCTGGCAGATAGATCGACAGGTCACTCTGTGTGTCTGCTATTGTCAAGTTGCAGTTCACTCCGTCCGACAATAGTAGAGGAACACTCACAGATGGGGAACATTCAAAAACATTACATCGGCTGTCACAACCACAAGCAATGCTGTTATCAGAAGTTACACTGGAAGGTTATTACCCGATTCTCAGTTGCACATTCCCGGCCACAATTTCCGATGAACGTCACGTCACTTCCAGAAACCCTGCAATGTTGTTACCACCGAGTATAGAGTTCACTAGAATTTTCCTGAGTGCTATTCAAACTCTCTTCTCCACCAGTAGCAGATTTCGAGATGCAATGCACAGTACTGTCGCCACCTTGTCACAGTAGATTTTGATAAAGTCTACAATGACAGTCATCTCCGATATTAAATCTGAACACACAGATTTTATCTAACTGCTATTTTAATGGAACAGTCAACACTAAACTGTGAAAAAACGAGTCAGACTCCTGCACTGAAACAGGTTAGTCGTTCTATCTTTCGTTTCAGACTGTTTCCTTGAGGTATCGATCACAGATTCCTAGCTTTGAGAAGGACAGCCGTTAGTGTTTTAGCAGCAAAATTTATCACGATAGTCGATCACACAGGATTCAGACAGCAGAGTCACCACAGTTTGGAACAGAAGAATCGTCGCACAATTTGAATTTGCAGAATCGTCACGCAATTTGATTTTGAACAGCAGAATCTTTTTGTATATTGAATAGCAGTCCGTCACACAATTTAGTTTTGAACAGCAGAATGGTCACACAATTTTATTCTGAACAGCGGAATAGTCACACAACGTTTATGTCGAACAGCAGTAGTCACACAAGTTTGAATTTAACAGCACAATATCACGTAAAGTAAGCAGTTAAGAATATATAGAAACTTGGACGATATGGATAATATCAAAGGTGATCATCAAGACAGAATGATACAAAATCCACGGAACAATTCAGCAGCAAACACAAAAGATTTCAATTCCTTTCAGTACATCTTAATGTACACAATGCACCTTCGCTACATCGTAGTTAAAGCGAATCTCTCACCAGTTCTGACACAGTTAAAGCGAATTGTTCACAGATACGGATAAGACTACAGTACTTAAAACGAATTTTCCTATAGCTGAAATATTTGCAGGGTCCTAATTCAAACATTCCTCATACCCATATACTCCGCACATCACATACTTTTCAGAATGCGAAAATACCTAAAAGGGTCGAGGACAGTTTGGCCGATCTCCCTCAAGTACGTAAGTGAGTAAAAGTTCCAGCGAGTCTGTCCAAATTCTATACAGTCCACTGTAGGATAATCAGTGATTTATCTGCAAGGACATCGACCTTGTTACTGTCAAAGCGAAATTCATGAAGTGAAATTCCCTACAGAAGTAAAGTTCCTCGATACTCCAAACGGACAAACTACAAGGAAACAATTCTTTTGGGATTGGTCATCTTGCCACGACAAGGGTTCCTATCACTCCTACTCTCGCTCAATCCACCCTTGCCTGAAACTACCCACATTTCCACTCGCATTGCCGCCGAGAGATGGGCGGCCAATCAGAGCTCTCGCTGAGCTGTTACCTCGCCTCCAGGAACTGAGCAATTAACGAAGTACACGAAATACGTAGTGTATGTGACCAGATGCACCTGGGCGCGAGGTGAATCAACAGAGCAAACATGGCGGCTTCAGAACTTCGATCTGTCGCTTGGGGTCAGAAATTAGCGGAAAATACAAAGTTTCGTCGCAAGTTTCGTCACATCAGAAGGATACTATTCACGTGTTTGCATCAGGGAAGGACTTGTTTGTGTCAAATATGACCGGGAAAGGGATACCATTCATGTTTTACTCGGCTTCAAGTGCGTCGAAGTTCAGATGTCACTGTGGACTACGAATGTATGCGAGGACTTTTCTGATTGGCTCTCAAGTTGGCTCTTCTTTCTATCGATGTTCTTCGCGATTTAACAATAATTATTGTTTTTTTGACGAATTATGCTGTAGAATGAAGGATTTTGATATCAAGTAATAAATAACACAGGTATGCTTAACGTTGAATATGTTTTTTGGTGAAATATTTTCTTCTGGATTATATTTGATGACAGCAGTGGGGGCGAGCGTGATAAACGGCACAGTCTGCTGCGAGTGGAATTCAGTAGGGAAAATGTCAAGGGTGAAGGGAGCGTAGTTCGACGGGCGGAGTGACCGTAGGCCTTGATATGTCAAGATGGGGATTGGTGCATTCACTCCATGGTTACAGATCCATGACGTTGGTTGGGGACCACTGCGTGAAAGGACGACGTCATGTCACGTCGGCGGCGCCCACGACATAACTCTGTTGGCGTGAAATTGCAAACTTTTGAGGCTCAAATGATTGAATTCCATGGTGATTGCGGCCAGGTCCCTAAGTCTAGTTTCAAACTGCTTAGATATTAAGAAACTAGAGATTCTTGACTTCTTAATGGTAGTTGAAATGTTTCAAACGGATAGATAAGCGCGAAGCAGTCGGCCTTCAAACTGGGCACACATTTTTCCCAATTTGTAAACATGGTCCCCAACTAAAATCACAGATACTGTAGTGTAGTTACTGCCATTGTAAACCGTTACTTGCCGGGATTGGTGGCATTTCCAATGAGGAACCCGCCCTGCGGTTTATCCCGACAGGTCGGCGCTGCGAGCGATTGTACCGAAACGACGTCATTGACGTTGTTTTCGGTGTTGACGTTGCGTCATGAAAAAAATTCCTGTACATTTTTCTACAGGAAGAATGACACAAATGACGTTGTCCTTATCGCTATCGGATCTCTTAATTTTAAGAAAAAAAGGAATGAGTTTAAAAGAAAATTTCATCTGCTACACGATGATGTAAGTTTTACTGCCATGCGACCAACACAAATGGTTTATTTTCACGCCAGAAATAAATGGAAATAACGTTAGAATAAAGAGATTTCGGTCACATCGCTCGCAGCGCCACGTTGTGACGTTAGTGTGCGGGTTCCTCATTTGTGACATTTAGCTTGAAGACAAAACATTCCATTAAAATATACACCCTGGCTCGCGTATAGCAATTCACTATTTATGCTGATGTTCCTTTGGTAAACTGTATTAACAAAAAGACTATATGCAGAAAGTCTGAAAAACTGGGTAATGATAGCAACGGCACCCACACAAATCCTAAGCGGTTCTTTAAAAACGACTATGCAGAAAGTCTTGAAACGGTGAGTGCAGCATCGTCACCCACACACAGAAGAACCGACAGGCATCCTGCAAATCCATAACAAATATAAACTGTCCATTATGCAGTTATTGTGAAAATGTGTTAATAAGGAACCCGCACAATTTTTTATCCCGCCAGGTCGGCGCTGCGAGCGGTTGTACCAAAGACGTAAAAGAACATAACAAAGCAACGCAATGACGTCGCGTCACGACGTTCTTGACGCAGCGCAACACTGATGAGACGTCGAAACAAGGTACAACCGCTCCCAGCGCCTTCCAGTAGCTGTAGTTCTGCGGGTTCCTCATTGTACAGAGCACGCATGTCGTCAGGCTACGGGACAGACCATAGGACACCACATGAGCAATCTCAATAACATCAATATATCCATAATATCACAAAATTTTTGTAAGTCCAAAACTGACAGGAGATACCGTACCACGCTACGAAACGCAGCGAAGAAATCCACGTCGAATCAAAGTATCTGATAGTGAGCGAGTCGTGAACAGACGGGAAAAATTTCACAAAAATATCTACAGCCCAAAAGAATGTTATCAAAACGTCAATGAATCCTTGCCTTTCATAGTTTCATCCATCACAAACCAGCCACTCCATACCGGCAGCTTATTAAATCCATTGTTTTTTCTCCTGGCGGTTGAAAACGGAACCTAGCCAAGCAATAACATGAAGCCAATTATGTCTTACCACTCGAATGACGGCTGCAACACGCTGGTAATATCAGCCGGGTACAGGGCGTCTCAGAAAGAAAGCAGTTATGTTCTTCGTCTACAGATGAGTTTAAAAGATCGTCATGCTGAAGAAGTAGGCCTAAGCAAGACGATATAACGGACGCTACTGATAACTTGTGTCGCCGTAGCGAGACTATTCCTCGAAATCTCTCATAAACAACATATTTGGAGTTCTTTGAAAAGACTATTTTCCATTGTGCCATTTGTATAGGGCGTTGCTGACCACTCTCGCAACAACGGGTCCCATTGGTTAGGACGAAGCTAGGCCAAGTACTTGTGTACTTCTCACTTTTGTAACAACCATCTCCATTGGCCGAAAAGATCGTTGTACATGTAAATTAGTGAACCAATGAAACGATTTATTCCAAATGAACTCAAAGAGGAGAGCCATGTAGTCCGCGCCTTCCAACAAACTGAGGAACGAATATTTCATAGAATACAGATAAAACATAGTATTTTGCCAAGAAAAATGTCCCAGTCAGTCCGCCAAAGGTTCGGAGTCAATATTGACCAAGTCGCCGGATCAATACGTCATGGCAGCTAACATCCTCGACGGTTCGCAACACATTGCCTAAAATCTGCTTGCGATCCAGCAGCCGTTTTCAAAAAAATATATTGACCACAAAGGCCCGTTCTACGGGCCAAGTCACCCTTCTTCGCCGACACTCAACCGGAACAGAAAATGTTTGTTATTTCTCGTCTTACCGGTTCCAAACAACAACCAGGAGCAGATGAACTGGCCTAACGGCGGTTCCTGGTTCTCAACTGTACATTGTTACTTCAAGTGCAGCGTCAGCAGTTTGACAGACACCGAAACTGGACAGTTGGCCCGACAGACTGTGGCGACTCAACGGAAAGGGGTCTGACTGGGGAGCGAACCCTGTAGCTCGGAGTGACAGAAGCCGAAGTTCCGAAACTATGGACAGCCGCCCAACGGAACGTGGCGACTCCACGGAAAGGCGTCTGACAGGGAATCGAAACCGGTACCTCGGGGAGACAGGTGCCGAAGGTCCGAAACAATGGAAAGCCGGCCCAATGGACTGTGGCGACTCCACGGAAAGGAGTCTGACAGGGGGTCAAAACTGGCATCTCGAGGAGGCAGGTGCCGACGTTCCGAAACTATGGACAGCTGGTACGACGGACTGTGGCGACTCCACGAGGTGGGGTCTGTCAGGGGATCGAAGCCGGTAGCTCGGAGAGACTGGCGCCAAAGTTCCGAAACTACACTGTAAATCTAAAATGTTTAAAGTCTGAACACGAAACTAAACGGGAATATGCAACATATTTTAAACATCTAAACGCGTTTAGTTCTCCATATTCCAACGAAATAGATTAATGTGTTTCCATGACGGCAAAAATTATTAAACCGACTGATTTAGACTGAAAAAATGACAAAAAAAGCGTTGGAAGATGAAGGAAAAAAGTATAAAAAAGCACGCAGTAAAGAGTGAATAATACCGGCAGGCAGATTCGATCCAGGGCCCACCTGCAACATGCATAATCTGGACCAACGCTCTAACCACTACGCCACTGGAGCTACACGCCCTGGCCTGGAATTTTTCTTTGGGTAACTCGGAAAACCTGTCTACTGTATTATTTCCTCCTGAACGTTAAAGCGTGAAGTTAGACCTGGAATAAGTTTATTCCACCTTTATGCATCTGATTTATATCTTTTATATCCTGGGGGAAAAAAATTCGCCGGCGGGAGATATAGCGAAACGACAAATTTGACCAATTCCACCCGAGCCGTGAACCAGCCCTAAACACGATGATCAGGATTCCTTCATGTTTCGTGTTTAGGGGAAACTGAACGAGATGTTTATAAGTTAAACAAGACATTTAGATTTACTGTTTTCTAAATGCAGTGTTTAGGTCATCTGTTCATTTCTAATGGAAAACTAATCGCGTTTAGATGTTTAAAAAGTGTTGCATATTCCCGTTTAGTTTCGTGTTTAGACTTTAGATTTACAGTACAACAAATGATATATTTCGGCATTTTAGGCAACAAGACGTATGTTTCTAGGCGGATAGAACGCCTGTCCTGATGATATGTTCAGTTATATTCACGTAATGTGTTAAGTTGTGTTTTGTTAAACACAAAACTAAACGCTAAACGCGTCACCTGGATTTACAGTGTATGGACAGCCACCCCAACGGACTGTGGCGACTCCACAGAAAAGGGGTCTGACACGGGATCGAAGCCGGTGTACCACGGACAGGCGCCGAAGCTCTGACACTTCCAGTCAACTGACAATCATTATGCTGGAGAGATAATTCCGAAGACGCGAGCCCTGAAGGCCCAAATACTATAGCAAGTGTTAGTAAAGGTCAATGGTGCCATCAATTTGGCAAGCTTCGATAAACCCGTGACTCGCCATTTGTAACAGCCTCCGCCAGCGCATGACATCAAGATATTAGGGACGAATAAGCTAAACTGACAATACCCTCAACGTTAATGTCGAATTTATTCTTGCCTATGTTCTCATTCGAGTGATATAAAACGACGGGAACTGATCAGATCTTCCGTGGAACCTAAACAGTTCTCTGACATGAAGAACGTGCATCCAGAAATGGTACTGTCAGCGACAGAGATCGTTAACGCTAGAATTATTCTGTCCTGGGTCGTATTTTCCTCTATGGTATGTGATAGAGCCATGGCTTGCCTTGCGGAGATGTTCCGCCACATGTACAATGTAGATATTCGTGTACAATGTAACGTTTTTCGTCAACTGGCCTGAGAAGATGACTCCATTGCAAGATTCCTTCTGCAAAGGCTTCACGAGAGGGACGTTTGGAGGTGCAAGATTAGTCACACTCCCAAAGGCCCTCCACGATCGAGTTGGCTCTCTATGGATAATTCATCAGTGTCGGTTTCCTTACGGCTAAAGCCGGTGACAGACCGGCGCGTACGTGGCGCGTCCTGCAGGCGTTCCGCCCATCATTCTCCGGTAGGTGTTTCGGTCTGTGTTACCGCCTCGCAGATTGGTTGGACGCTTTCAGGCGCGTTGCTTACGCGCCAGTCTGTCACCGCCTTTATGCCGAGTCCAATGACACAAACGACTGCCCCACAGTTTTCCATGGTTGAGTTAGCCATCGAGGGCCAACTCTGACATGGGGCACCACCTTAAAGCTTGACAATACTCCCATATCAAAAGCTTCTGTGGGTGAACATCTTCTGATGAACACCCTGTTAGGTGAAGTCGATCAGGATCGGATGCGCCTCTAGCGACACATTTTACTTTTATTCCCATCCCCTCTCCCCAACGTCATGCACTACAAAAGCTTCCTAATTACCTAACTTCCACCACCCCCGCCGTGACGGCCCACGCCATCAGCAATATGTCAAGGGAGGCACCCAGCCAGCCTTTTTCGCTTTGGTATTCATGGCCTCCGTAGTAGATATTGTCCTCGGGGAGAGGAGGATCTTGGTAGTTGGTCATCTCCCACACAGTATAATACAGTGGTTTTAGTTGAATACCAAGTTAGGGGGCCCGTGGGTGCCATTACCATCTCACCAAGAGAGAGGTACGGTATAAGTACGTATATCATCTTTCATTGAGTTAACATTGATGTGTACCAACACGGGTCTTCATTGTTTGGCTATACAGGTCATCACACAGTCAGCAATCAGAAGTACTGCCGTGTGATTTGTTGCCGACGAAGTAGAACCACGAGTCCTTGATTGGACAATAAGGCTAAGAATCCATTCACGCGATTTTCTTGCCGCAGACGCTCGAAAGCATTGTTTGTTTCCGCGTTGGTCCTGGACAAAGGATGCGGCATCGCGCGGCACGAAAATCGCGTGAATGGATTCTTAGCCTAAGGCGGGAAGACAATCATGCGCTTTCCTGGGATTGGATAATTGGAAAGAACTTATCCGGAAAAGCAGGATTAGGCCTCTGCCTGCTTGGATGCTGACAATGGCAACTAAAAATGTCACCTGACTGGTGCATTGGTTATGATACTCGTCTTAACTATTCAGAATTGGCAACTGGACAATCGAGAACGAAGTCCTACAAAAAAGCTGTTCACCAGAACTGTTCAATGTTGAATTATTCAACAATTCGCTTTGTAGCTGGCTAGTGCATCCAGCTTGCATCCAGCTATCAACCACTTTTCGACTTTCAGAACAAAGCATGCGGTATGTTTATGCATTAGTCCTTCTTCTTGACGTCTTTTGGAGAGAAGGCTTCAAACTTTTTTCTTGTTCTGCCTGGTCAATCAAAGTATACTGCGACATCAAAAAAGCTAGTTCTAAAACCAGAACTCTCGGGAGAGTGAGATTGCCGGCCATAAAATATCGCAGCATCTCGTTCCAGGCTCTCCAAAGGTCATTCCGTATTCTAGACCAGACCAGGCAAGCCACTGGGGACGGTGCCTTTAACGTATCAGTTTCAGCCTGGAACGGGTCTGTTGGACTATAAAGGAGTTTAATGACCACCCTTCTGTTTGTTATTGAAACCAGATACGCTGCGCGGCCTGTCAGTGCGGGGAAAATTTAGTAAACACAAGCCACTCACTAACGGCCCGTGAGATTGGTCAGTTTGGCCATAGTCAACTCGTAAAAACAGATTTCCAATTTTCTGGATCTTTTTTACAGGATGCACCGGACCAGACTCCATTACTCATCTATCCCTCTTACCATTCATTTAGGAAGATCAATATAGAGGCATTTAGGCAGATGCATGATTACGCAAACGTACAAAAGACTGTGGACCAATCTGCCACAAAATGGTCTCAAGGGATCAAATGAAAGCTGCTCCTAGAGTTCCGTAGAACGGTTTCTGGTGAGATTGGTCATGTTGGTGTAGTACTGTTAATTACCTTTGACATTTTACTACTAGCTGAAAGGCGCTATGTAAAAGCCCGGCCCACACATTATGATTATTGTCATATTTTTTTCGTTTTCTGAAACTTCGGTTCCCAGAGTAGATTTGGTTTCCACATCAACAGCATAACGAAATAGTATCACATTCAAATAGTCTCACGTTATCCACGTTTTCTATCATTTATGAAGTGTCGTGTGCCAGACTAGAATTCTGTGTTTTAGCATCAATAGCATAAACGAATCGTCTCATATTTTGTTTAAAAAAAAGGATAACACACTGAATCAAAATATCAACTCGAAAATCGTAAATTAGAGCCAAATATGACGATTATAGTTATGATTATAACATAATTAAGTTACCACATAATTTATCGCAGAAACCGTAGAATTTGCTCCTCCATCAACCCACAGTCATGAATCATAGAGGCTATAAAATGATAACAAATTGAAAATATTTCACGATATGCTACTGGTACGAGTCAAATCATAAATCAAATGGGATCATGTCGATTTTTGTACAGCGTCGAACGCATTACTGTGTAATTAATCACCGCATACCTTCTGTCTCACGGGTATTCCGAATGATTCCGGAAACCACCGAAAGACGTCGCTTTGTGGAAGGTTATTTGCATGGTTGACAAAAACTTGAGTCTCGAGTTGGCGAGGGATTTTTATTGTCATTAGGGGGCAGCACTACCAACGGTCTGAACAATACAGTTCCTTTTAGTAAGAAATTGACATGGGACCGTAACCTGTATGGTTTTCAACAGATTATCACAGCAGGCACACCGAATCCATGGTGGCCAAACTTTCCCCATGTTTTTTTTGCATCAGTGTCACGTAGTTCAGTCGCAACAGGAAGTAACGAAGACTCCGGACGTCACCGAAGGAGAGACAATGGTTTGAAGTACAGGATATGTGTCGGTGTACATGTACATTGCATATACAGGCGATTCCCATGTCTATATCAAGTAACATGTGTCTGCCTGAACGCTATCGCAAACTCCATTACAACGTCTACGGAATAATCAATCTATTTCTGCTTAGACACAAACAAGCCAAAACGTACAGGGTTACGCTAAATTAACCAAGTAAATAATGTTCTGATGTACTGTAAATTGACTTAAAGTCGGTTTTCTTCAGATGCGGCAGTTGTGAAGATTTATGGCCGCCATTTTGGAAAATGGCGCCATGTTATTTCGGTTCAAGTGTTCGGGATTTTCCGGCTTCAGCACTTGCTTATCCAATGATCTAGAAGCGAAACATGCGGTTGTTCTTGGACCTGTGCAGTATTGAGGTTTACGTGGAGGTAACCACACACCCAGATCAATCCAGACGCTGACGTATACGGTGCTCAGGCACTTCCCTGACGTCTCTATTTCCAGACGGACGATGCCCCCACTCCAAGTGACTGCTTCCATTATTTTGTTCATATGCGCGAGAACTTGATAAGATGGGAAGGCAAGGGTTGGCTGGATGACTGGCCGTCTGACCCGATGGCCAATTGTCTTGGCGTCATTATAACCTGTTGGTAATGCCATAATGGTAATGCCAATCTCTCTTCATCCCAGGGTATCCAGAATATTTTGTCTGGGTTTGTTTGGGGCTATTAGCCCAGACAGCTACGTATTCCAGAGATTGATTAATACACGGTGGTCCCCAAAAAACGCAACTGCATCCTTCCAATATCCAACCTCCAAGCCATTCTGTAGGTCCAGAACAACAGCCTCAGTTCAACCACTACTCACTGAGATAGGAATTCCAATAATGACGTCACGGGATAACCCATTGTGCAACTCACTGATTGGCTGTATTTTATGACAAATTTGGCACCGTTCCTCTGCGCTCTGTTGATTTTGATAAACCAATACTGACGGCAGAAACACGATACGGCATGAACCAAGTAACCCATCTTCTCCTCTTGAACTCGGGAGAATCTTTCTTCCCATTAAACCAAGCACTCCTGAAGTGACACCATCTATATGAAGGGTGTTACCAGCTTCAACTTAAACAGAGCCAAACATCCCATGTAATCGTGCACATCGAGTGTACAACGACATCGTATTTGCACAGTGTATTCAATTTCAAACAGAATTGACTTGATTGGTAGTTAATAACGCCCGCTCCCCGCCCGCACAGGGCTTCGAGATAAAAGAGAGAGATGTGTAGCATCCAATAACGCCTACCTTGGCCACCTTGGTGTAACAGTAACAAATACAATATTTACAAACGACGTTAGCTCAGCTAGTCGGTGTAGTTGTAGCTTGGTGATTACCGTGTATCTTCTCTCGAATACGTGTATCTTGTGCCGAATGGGGACGTTCCATTCTCTACTACACAAGTGGGGACAAATGTTGACAAAAAACATCATCTGCCGTTTGGACAACATGCTCGAGTCAGCACCCATAAGGCAAGTGTCATGACATCATAGCCTATTACCCCAGACAGTCATCTGCCAGTATACCGGTAGGTTTCGCAGTCACAATCCCTGCGAAAGAGGAGCCTACTTGATCCATCTTGTGAGTCTGGGAAAACAATGCCCGGAAACAAATCACACATCCCACTGGCACGACTTGTATACCAGCAAAGAAAGAAAACACCGCATGAAAAATTCATTATTACAACGAAAAATTGGAGGTGGAATGTGAAGATTGAAGATACTCTACTTTCATCGATTTAAGACCGGTTCATTATAAGTGCCTGTGACCGCCCCCGTGCAGCACAGCGTGAATAGGCCCACGACCCCTTGTTGTTCATTGGCGCACATTTTCTACTCGTGCTGGTGGGCTGAAAGTGACTCGTGGTTGTCAGTACGGATAAATCTGTGTATCGTGCGATTGATTAATTTTCCGTTGGGTTTTGTCGTTCCGGGACCATGACGTAACCACCAGGTAATTCACAGAAATGCTCAACAAATAACACCTGTATAGGCCAACTGATGGGCCTAGTTATCCGTGCTAGTCGTTATGCAATACCCACGGTCAGTGAGTGCGGTAGGCCTACTCATTCGGCATCGGTTATCCAGGCATTGCTTACGAATTGTGATGTAAACATAGCACACAGGGGCAGGCTACACGTCAATCATACATGGTCAGCTCTATTCATGGATTCGAACCATGAGGTCAAAGTTATACAGAATGGGCGTGGCTTGAATATCCAGAACCGGTCTTAAATCGATGAAAGTAGAGTATATCGTTAGCTCTGGAGTTAAAAACGGGATAATGAGGAACCAGCAGACCTATCGCTACTGGAAGCGCCGTGAGCGGTTGTACCTCTTTTTGGACGTCTCGTCCGTGTTGTGCTGCGTGAAGGAGGTCGTGACGCAACGTCAAAGCATTGCTTTTGTTCATTTGTTTGTTGTGCACGCGGGAGAGGCGGATCCACCTCCGCCACTGTGCCCATCCTCTTACCTCTGCCAAGTCCAGAGTAGGCAGGCCTCTGACCCTTGGTTTGGGAGAGGGCACTATCTCGCCAGCATCCAGTAAAGACCATCCTTGGTGAAGGGATGTGCTGGACCCAACCGTTATTTAACCCCACCCACGCCTACACCGCCGAACGGACCACACCTGCTGCCCTAGCCCGCCAGCCCGCGGAGGTGGGTCTCCTCCCAGGGCCCCGCTTTGCGTCTTCGGTCACAGCGCCACCCTGTCGGGATAAAACGTTATGCAGGTTCCTCATTCATACTGGGGCGATCTGGCCAACTTCTCAACGTGCCCCACTCCCCCCATCTTCTGGGGTGTGGACCCAATATAGGTGCTACCGAGGGTGCCACAAATTCTCGTACCACAGCTCGTCTAATGCAGTCTGGACCAAGCCGCTGCACCCGAGTGTGGGCCACAATGTTCCCAAAAGACGGTATTGGTATAATGTCCATTTCAAGCACTTCACATCCCGCCATGTGTCGTTGAAATGAACAGACGACGTCAAACGATTTCCTCCACACTTATCAACATGGAGAAAAAGCTCACAAGAGAATGATGTCGTCTGCTTATTCTACGAAGAGAATGAATTATAGCCACTCAATTCACACATTACTCCGGACCCCGTGCCGACTCTAATGATCGAATGAACGATAAACTAAATCCCAAAATTGACTAAACCAATAAAAACGTGTTATTTTTTGCAAATATCTGCATGTTTAGCGTCCCGAAAGGCGGACGATTAGTCTGATATTGTCGAGAATTAGTGCCATTGTCGTCAGGCTGGTTCTGAAGGTTTGTGAGAATATGAACGACTCTCTCGACATGGTTGTAACGGCTTCTCGGTTCTCCTATAATTAGGAGTGTTATAACCACAAAGAAGGAACGAGGATAGCTAAGTGTTATACATCCGCAAAACAAGCAGCAGGTCCGGGTTCGAATCTAGCCTGGGCCATATGGGATTATTGTCCCTGGCACTTCACGTCCTCCGCACGGGACAGTCATGGTGCCGTGTACCTTGTGCCCTTGCTAAGATAAGTAAAAGACCCCATCGAAGTGCGGAACATGAGTAGCTAGAGATGGCCTCTTCCGTACTTACTACGGCCAATAATGCTTTGGCTTCGGCCGTGGTGGACAATTCCTATACAATACAATACAACCACCAGAAGGTGTCTGCATTCGTAGTACCTCGCAAAAGCGTCCTGCATGGCCGACGTTTTGGCCTCAGAGAAAATAGCCTTGACGCAAAACCGTGATTTTTGAAGAAGTGGTACATGTACTTCTTACAAAAAAATCCTCGTTCTTGTGCAACAAGGACAAAACGTCGAAAAGAGGTACAACCGCTCACAGCGCCTCCTAGCAGCGGTAGTTCAGCAGGTTCCTCATTCGTTAATACATGTATATGTTTTCATGTAGACCCAAGCCACTTGCCAACCATTCTGCTACCGTCCCACCCAGGCAATCATCCACCTTCCAACACTGGAATAGCATATCCTCCTGCTGATTGCTAGAGGGATATGGATGTTTATGGCCCATGTAGAATAGAGCTCATCGGGTTTTATTCACGAAATTTTATGGCTGCCGATTACACCATGGCAATTCGGTCATTTTTTGAGAATAAAAGTAGAATGCTATTCTTTTCTCCACGTAATGTGCCATTTTAGGTGTTTTCTTTCCCCTAATGTCCGTTTTCTCATGACTGCGAGATCTGAGAATCTTTGTGTTATTACAGGCACGGTGTTCCATTTACCACCGGCAGATAATACCGTCCTTTGAGCGACAACGGACGGGAAATGGCCTGTGGACGAGATAGCATCCGTGGTCTCTGACTACATCATAATTTAACAAGGAGCCCTCTGGTGGCAAGAACTGGTATGGCGGAACCTGTGACGCAACTGCACCCAATTCCTCCAATTGTTATAATATCACGAGAACCGTTCCACTGGCGAGAGTTTGACAAATTCAAATATAGTTTATTGCAACTGTAAATTGTAATTACAATTACAATTTATTAGTTAGAGGAGCAATAAACATGGTGCATAGTGGTGCATTCAAGGAAAGAATGTGAGGAGAAGAAGGAGGTGTCTAAGGATCTGTCTTAGGAAACTGTACCTCAGCACCGGGATAGAGTGAAAGGAATAGTGCGTTAAATGTGACATGACACAAGGAGGACGAGAGGGATATTGTACCCAGGGATGGAGCCCTCTGGTGGCAGGAATTAGTACGACGGAACTTGTAACGCAACTGCACCCAATTCCTCCCATGGTTATGATATCGCAAGAATCATTCCGCTGACGAGAATCTGACACAAGGAGGGCGAGAGCCCTCTGGTGGCAGAAATTGGTTTGACGGCACCCAAGGTTCCTCCCATGGTTATAATCTCGGGAGAACCGTTCCACTGGCGAGAATCTGACACAAGGAGGACGGGAGGGATATTGGACCCAGGGTTTCCAGCAACGTCATGATCTCGCGAGAAGCCATCTGCGGCGAGAGCACTTCGCATGGACATTCTCTTCATAAGCGTACCAATATATTCCAATAATCACACAAAGACCTGGATAAAATCACTTCACCTGCAAATTACTCTTGCTGATTGTTAAAAACTCCGCTTTCTAGCCGTTGCCACTAAATGATGTGTGTTTTTTCATATGTTATTTAGTCCAAATGTAATCTCAATGTATCCACATTAGATGGGCACTAATTGGCTGCTTTATGCAATAAGCTCACGAGTTTATTAATCTTGACTTAACAAGTAATAACATTTTGCGCAAGTAAAAAAATTACACTCACGAATGAGGCAAATTATTATTAAGAACGGGATTCTTCTGTCTGATGTTTGACGTTCAGAATTTTAGTTTTGATTATTGTGTTTAGTAGATGAAGCTCGAATCAGTGAGTGAGATTAGCAGCCGAGCATAATTGACGGTACAGACATGGGGACGGGACAGACGTGGGCATAGGAGGCGTGGACGAGGAGCCATGGTGTTGTAGTGGTTCGGGCCTCCGACTAGCGGTCAGAGGGTCCCAGGTTCGAATCCCACTGTGCCTCATGCACTGGCCTCTCTCCACCCAGGTGTATATATGGGTACCGGTAGGAAATGCTCGGATTGTAGCGCTGAATGAGCAGCTCATCTGAGTTCTACTGAAAGGTTTCAGGATAGACTGGGGCTAAAGTCTGATGACACCTCTACCGCTGTTGATATCAGACTACAAACCCAAACTCAGAAGCAGAAAATGTGAACACGGTATTCGGAGCGTATATCAATTTCAGATTTGAAGACGACCAGATTCCTTTAAGGTCAATCTTTGGACAAATGATTTAATCAGGTTGTCAATGTCAGGCACTACCATCGGTGGCTCCGTGATGATGGTCCGCTAACAGTCTAATTTAGCATTCGGAAACCTCCGAGCCAACTGTAAGGTAAAACCACTGCTATAAACCCAATTCTTATCCAAGATCTCGAATTTCCTGCCCAATGCGTAGGCTCTACGTGGTTTGAGAGAGCACCATGTGCGGTCTAGTGGTCCGAACTGGCGGCATTAGGGGGCTTCTCAGCGAAATTTGGCAGGCAACATCATGGTGAAGACGAGGCTGAGTTACTCCCACTCACATATTATGCCACCCTAATGTTTTCTATGGATGCCACTACCCAACACAGCCACAGCGGACGACATATCGGCAGACATTACATGTACATGTATAAAGCACTTTTAATGTCCTGTGCTGTGTTGCTTTTACTCTCTTTTGTGTACCTAAGGGGGTGGGCTCGCTGAAAGTGAAAGCAGTAGTGCTTGGACTGTTTTGACAGCTTCAGTGCAGATTCTATAGTCTCCGTCGCCATTCCGGCGGCTAGTTTTCAATATGAAAGCTTCCTTCAATCACCAGCGATAACCAATCCGGCTCGACAGCTTCATCAACCATGCAATTCATTTTTGAACTCGTGACATATGTGGCAAAAATATCTCAGCACACTGTCGTGGTTTATGACGTCCATTGTCGTGTGGTGAGGAAAAAATGTGTGTTTACATAAAACTCTCAGTTGCGATCATTGCGTTTGATATAGAATGAATAAAAAACCAATAAAGCATCGAAATGGGGCTTTAAGTAGACAAGAAAACCCACAACTTCGAAATTCAGCGCATAGGAATCGTCTAGAGGGAAATATACGGATGGAGACATTACCCAGGGTCCATATTCATAAACATACTTAAGTCAAAGTGTGATACTTATCTATTGTGTTGAACAAAGGATAAGTGTCACAGTTAGACTTAAGTAGTTTTATGAATATGGGCCCCTGGACTGTATTTACGCTGATTTATCAATTTTTCGATAACGAGGCCCGTCTCATTTCATTGTACATCATTGTTGACGTCATCGCAATCAGTGACCTCTCCGTAGGACTGTACACCCCTGTTACTAATGTGATTCAAACTGCCAAAATCAGGCTCATAATAGACAACGGATGTGATAATTGCCAAGAAGTAGCTAAACGTATCTCATTTCACAGAAAGCCATTTGTGACGTCATGCTCATCTCGATTAGCGACCACTCAACTTAGTACGGAAGAGCCCTGTATTAAGACCATCCAATTTGCCAAGATTCTTGAACCGTCAACCTAGCTACAGAATGCCAAAGTGTGATAGACGGACCTGAACGTATCTTATTTCACAGTAAGCCATTTGTGACGCCATCGCCAATGGAGATCCTAGCTCGACAGAGGGCAGCACACCGAAACCTGGTTACAATGGAATTCTTTTGTGTGGGAAATTGATCAGGACCGGGATGTCAGTTTCATTTCAATACTTTTAACCACTAGTGACACCTATTGAAAAAGTCGGCTAGGGTCACCATTAGTGACCACTCAACGCAGAAGGGAACTGACCTATTTTAAGACCAGCCATGTTGCCAAAATCTACACTCAACCTTGTTCGTGTATGCCAAGGTGTGACTGACTTAGTATTCAAGACAGGCCACCTGATAAATGGAAGCGATAATTGTTATGAATGCTTTGACGCTGTATGAAACCGCAATAAAAGAGGCCAAAAACGCCCTGGCAGTTACTGTCAGTGGTATGTAGATGGTTCGAATCGCATGATCGTAAGTTCACTGAGGTGAAGTAGCGCCTACACGTTGTCACAGGGCCTACGAAAAGATTATCAACTATGATTCTGCAGGTTATTTTCCATATATTGAAGACTTTATGTGAATCTTTTGACCACGAAATCCCGACGTAATCACAAGAGAAGTAACGGGACACCGAGAGGGAAATAAGGTCGGTGTCCTGCCAAAGTGTTCCATTGCTTGACACAACCTTAAAAAGTGGGGTATGAAGACTAACACTGAGATTAAAATGAAAACCATCCGTGAAACGTCATTAAGTACGTAACCAAAATCTCCCATCAGTGTTACAAAATTTAAAGTAATTCCGATAAAATCCTGTGCGATTTCCACCGAATTCAACTATACCCAAACCACGATGTGTGATTTTTTTTTGTATTTCTGAATGATATCCACTTACGCTAATCCAAGAAGGTATGAATTCACAAAAATCGACAAGTCTCCCTTTAAAACAATCCAGCACTAAGTGATTCCCATCTGGATTGATCCTATACCTGTCACAAAAGCCCAAATTCCCAATCAACACGTTAGTCCAGGAGATCAGTCGATTCCAGTTTATATACAAAGCAATACGGTGCTATATAAAACCAGGACGCTTGAAGACTGGCGACGGGACGTGGTCTGAATGAAGCAAGGCACGGAAGCGGTTGTCAGGCCAACAGTGGGACGGTGATTCTCTGCGGTGGGTTGGGATGCCTACTTGAGCTCGACTGCAGAAGAGTCACTTGGAACGAAGCAGGTCTTACGATCAACCATCACAGCCTTGAGAACCGGAGAGTCCGTCAAGGCATACTCTGAGCACCGATGTTTTGTGTGACTCAATTTGATTCATAAGAAGTCCAAACAACCCGTTTTCATTCTCCGGGGATAAATATTGACTTCAGGTCCTCCGATAGGGGTGACACTGTCAACTGTCGTTAATATCGCTCAAGAGTAAAAGGCAATTCCTATGGGGTTCCGGGACAACCACAACGGCCTACGGCATCACCAGACCTCAACAGTTGAATTATTGGAGCCGAGCTTGGGGCGAGTCTTGGTCCCACATCAAATTATGTCCTAAATACCTCACGCGTTTGGGGCAAATCACATCAGTAGTGAGTGACGGCGCAGAGGCGATCCCCAACCAGCAGACCTGCTGGCTGGACGGGATGATCGTCCTGTCTTGGTCTGCGGTGACATTCATTACACGCACTGTGATGTTTTCATGAATAAAAAACTGCTATCGTATCGTTTCTGCGGAACTCGTTGCGAGAGCAGCAGATAACTTGAAACTTGGACACACAAAGTGCATGCCTATCTTTCGATGCCATGCCGCACCACCAGTTCCAACAAAAATACAAAAACCGACCACAGATGAAATCCACACTTCAGTTTCTGCTGTTTCAAGAAGGTATCTGTTTTTTATTTTCGTCAGCAACATAGGCCCACAATTCCTTTGATTGAACGTGATTGCTGTTAACTCCTGCCATCAAGGGATTCGAACTGAAGACCTCCAGCAGTGTCAATCAACTCAAACGAACGATAACTCAAAAATGGGATCTATCCTCCTCCCAAGAAGACACTGAAAGAAACAAGACTTGAATTGCTGCCGTCCACTGAGTAAATTCAATCAGGAGGACATAATATGAACAATTTCACAGAACAAATATGATTCTAGCCCGCGTGATCTCCTGGGAGCAAACGGCACGTCCGCACTTGTAAACATCACGACTTTAAAAATCAGAATGCAGACAACTTGATTTGATGCCGAATTCACTTTCGACTTAATGGGCGGTAAGTGAATCGGAGACTTTCCTGCCGTTAGAGGCCACCACTAGTTAGCGATCCAACATCGTCATCCATAATGACGTGGAGGACATGACTTACGTCTGTGACGTCAAATTTGATGACGTTCTAAGACTGCTAGCAGGCGGCCTCCAACGGCAGGAAAGTCTCCCATTCGATCCAGTGCAACACATGGGAGAACAGACGACAAGTCCAAGGAATAGCTTTAGTTGCCCCCTCCAGCGAACGAGAGCACCTGTGAGGGGATTTAAGTGGCAATGCAAGGTTGTGCAGCTCAAACTGACGGTAAAACACGTAAAATGAACACTGGAAATCGGTGTTTTGCACCAAATAACCCGGGTTTTTAGTGTTCATAGTGTAAGGGGAACTCAACTTTTTTGCTTTGTTCTTAACATGATATTTAGAGCCGCCAGCCGTGCAATAAACTTCATTCTTTTGATATTAGGTCAAAAAAACATCCAAAATTTGACCGACAATGATCAGAGCAGGTTAATGAAAGCAATCTCAGATAGCTCGTGATCAACGTAATGAGTTTATATTCACAAAGTGAGCACCAAGACGCCATTAAAACTTCCTGCTACAAGAAACCTACATTAGTATTAAAAGCAAATGATGACGTCATCTCATAAACTAAAGTATTTATGAATGCCGATTTTGCTTGATCACGGTCGACACTTTATTTTCATGATTACCAATATTTTCATGGTACGCAGTGCAATAAACGCCCAGTATGGCTAGAAAAAGTTCCATAATGTCATGACAAGCAACGCTGAAGGCAAAACTAGGTCATCCACATTCTACGTCATCATTTCACATAAAGCGCCGCATTGTGGGAAGGATGGAAACTATCAAGCTTAGAGCATCTGATGGAAAGACATCCAGCACACAAGAGCCTCGTTTTCACTGTGTCTCCATCTCGTGGGAAAGTGAAGAACCAAAATCAAAAACACTGCGACCAGTGTTCGTAATCTCCGGGACTTTTTTCGATGGAACGATACCGGTTTGAGTTCTTCATCTGCTATGGAGTTGACGATGTAATTCTGATGCTGTTAAAAATATGAAACGCATCTTAAGTGAGGAAAAGTAGTAAGCCAGACGATCCGACTTCATATCAGAAATCAACGGAACAGCGACCAGGACTGCCTAGTGTCCAATGTTCCTCTTAAATGTAATGCCCATTTCGCATGGCTTTTTCGTTGCCGTAGCAACAGCTGATGACTTCATCCACCTGGTATCACGCAATGGCAAAAAAATCTGAATTGATGTCAACAATACCTGATTATGAACAAATAATCCTTTATTTGATAGATCTTGGTTCGAATATTAAAGTCAATAAACGAGTCATTTATGATGATATGTCCGTAAGCAAGGCTGAAACTCAGCAAGCTGATCAAATGGGAGTTGTATTGCTGCAAGGGCTGTAGGCCTACACGCTGGACCTTTGATATTCATGTTTTCCACGACGCAACTTCAACAATGAACGCCATTGTTGACGTCGACGTCATGACGCAAATCCAAGGCGCAGAATGCATTGCTGACGTCGTCCTGTGACGCAAAGCCGGGGGTAATGTCTGGTACATCAAGAAGCATACGGTACATGAGGCCTACTAGTATGTGCAACCTATATCAACCTAAACAGCCCTATTTCTGGTTTCTCCTCTCCATACACTAGGGCAAACTGATCTCCCTGGACGCATGCCCAGGGGGAGTAGCTGTTCCTTGTCTCCTTGTCCTCAAATCCCACCTCCTTCATGACAGTAGCCCCGTCAGCTTCTACCATTTTGTAAACCCTCACTGCCTCGTCCACGCTGCCTACAGCGAAAACTTCTCCTTTGCTTCCAACACACACATCAGTGCAACTGAACCGTGAGACACCGTGAGTTTTTGCCGCGCTTGAAATTTCAGAGAGGGCCTTTCCGTCCCAGTGATATTGGCCTATCCGGTCGTCAGCAGCCACGTAGAGTGTTTTCGTGACGTTCGAATACACCATCCCACACGCCTTCCCCAGTTTGACTGTCTGTATGGCAGTTCCCTCCGTATTGAAGACTATCAGCTGAGCCTCTGGGTCACCGTGTACTATAAAAATATTTCCCTCACCTGTCGTCTCAAGGAACAACAACTCTTCCTTTACTTTCTGATCGACCTCGATATGGATTTCTTGCGCATGTGCAGTAGGGTCAGCATCTGGTTTGAGTACCCGTATGAGCGGGTCTTCCTTTCTGAGGATCATTACGTCACCAGATGACGTCACAGCCATATCAACTGCGGGTTCGATACGTTCTTTGATGATTTTGTTCGGTATGATTGAGTTAGTTTTCCATATGTATATGGTATCGGCTGAAAAGTCATCCTCACAACGACCAAGGAGTACAATCCGGCCATCAGGTAGACACCTGAAATTGGAAAAAGAGTCAGGATTAATAAGTAGAAAATTGACAGTCATGACAATCTCAGACGGCTCTTTGTAGCCAAAGGAGAAATGGAGTCGGTGGAATGAATAAGGAAGGCTTTGGTGAGTTAAGAATCCGTGATAGCTTTGTTGGTTCTTAATCTCACCGACAGAGGCACCATTTGCTATTTTCTGTGTTAGTTCTACCTTATCGTGTCAACTGTCTGACACTGTCGCCTCCCCCGCCCAAACGTCAGGCTCTTAAGTTTTTTCAACGATGAATTCGTAGCCATCGCGACCTGGAAGAAGATCACATGAAGGCTGTACATATGTCTATACTGGAAGTGAGCATGAATTTTCATCGTTGATGATGACGATCATAATGATGATGATGATGACGAATATAATGGTGACGAAAACGATGATGATGACAATCGTGATGACCGAGGGGCTAGTGAGTAATCAGAAGTGGATTGAACATCTTAGGCCGAAGCCAGGACGATAGGACAAAACTACACTACACAACAGTACGCAGGTCTAATGTGGATCGGTAGACACCAGGGGTAGCGAGCATAAAGAGGTCGTAACCCTACGTCAGGCCTAAACCAGGCGTAGTGCAAGGGCCACAACGAGCACTACGCCTGGCTTAGGCCTGACGTAGGGTTACGACCCCTTTATGCTCGCTACCCCTGATTGGCCAGCCATACAACTACCAAAGGGCTGGGACCTTATTCACGAAGCTGCCAGTCACACAACTAACAAAGGACCTGGGGCCGTATGCATAAAACACCTTAAGTGTAAAATTTCCCTTAAACTGTTGTTCCAAACAAAAGATAAGGGAAATTTTACACTTAAAGATGTTTATGCATACGGCCCCTGAGCCCATATTCACACACATACTTAAGCCCGGTACTTAAGTCATTGTGATACTTATCTTTTGTGTTTAACGAAGGACAAGTGCCACACTTAGACTTAAGTAGTGTTATGAATATGGGGCCTGGAGTTAAGCTCTCGTAACACATATTACGGAGTATGTAAACTACCGTACTGCCCTTTTGCGGACAACCTATTGTTTACTATCAGCCTGACAAAGGACAAATCAACCCTTAATGTTAAGAGGGCTTAGTGAATAGGCCTAAGGTCTCTACTGAACGTATAAGAAGAGTAGTGTAATGTTTTGAGTGTACTCACCTTGTACGTTCAACTCAATCGTAAGAAATGCCGGTAGATTTTGCTTTCTATTCCACCAAATCGCGGTGCGTGACTTCACCCTTCTCGTCAATATCGTAGAGGCCTATATATACTTGACTTGATGAACATATCAAGATATAAGCAGAACTGTGTCATTACGATGACGGTATACAAACATGTCTACATTTGTCCACTTATTGTTTGCAGACCACTAAATCAGATTTTTTTCAATAGGCCTATTGAATTTTCATGATGGCTTCGATATTTTCAATGTTTATTTTAAATGTTCGAGGGAAACACCGAAGTAAGCAGAAGTGATGTGTGATATCGGAATGCAACGCTCTGAATGACTTCAATACAAGAAAGGGCATAATTAGTGAGATATACCCTGGTCGGGTGAATTTGTAGGCCAGTCCACAACAGGCATCAACAACGTGCATACCGTTGCCTTTTGATGAGCGACTTGGCGTAAAATTGTGAGGACTGCAGGCCAGTTTGTTGTAATGGGAGACTACCGCCGTTAGATGGCACTACCAGTTAGCGGTCCTAGAACGTCACAAAATTTGACGTCAGCTTAAAGAGCGCAAGCCATATTTGTGGGATGATCTCACATGAATTGTAAGTGTGCGCCAGCTTTACTTTCGTGGATACGTTTTTCTAGAAGGTTACCTCCGACTGATTCCAGCTGAATATTGCCATAATATGGTATGTTAATTGCATATTGAAATGTACACATACTGGATGTAGTATTTTGTTGTAAATACACGGGTGATATGAAAGGAATGGAAAAAATATTTATTTTTTTTAAATTTCTTTAGGTATATAGAGAATCGACCCTAATCGATCGTTCAGACGAAATAATCAATCAATGTCAAGAAAGATATCCTTTGTTTATCTTTCCCGACAACAACAACACTCATGATAAAGCTGCACTTTGAAAATAGGCCATGCAATCATTTGACGATCTATATCACTCATTGGTAAACTGAGTTTCTTTGTGTGGCCTCACAAAACGACGTAACTATGAAACACAGAAAAGCATTTCCAGAATTCAACATTCTGCAGTCAGCTGGGTAGTACGGTGGCCCATAAGGGACATTTAGTTTTTATTTTATATTTTTATTTTTTTTCTACTTTTCTCCGCGGAAATAATGTTTTCTCCGCGGAAATTAAACTTTTCTCCGCGGAATTAAACTTTTCTCCACGGAATTTAACTTTGTAGAAATCGCTGATCAAAGCCAGAGTTTTTCCACGTGGAGACAATTTTATTCCACGGAATAAAGTTATTTCCGCGGAGAAAACTTTATTTCCGCGGAGAAAACTTTAATTCCGCGGAGAAAAGTTTTCTCCGCGGAGAAAACATTATTTCCGCGGAGAAAACATTATTTCCGCGGAGAAAACATTATTTCCGCGGAGAAAACTTTAATTCCGCGGAGAAAAGTTTTCTCCGCGGAGAAAACATTATTTCCGCGGAGAAAACATTATTTCCGCGGAGAAAAGTTTATTCCGCGGAGAAAAGTAGAAAAAAAAATAAAAATATAAAATAAAAACAAAATGTCCCTTATGGGCCACCGTAGCTGAGTGTATTTCTTTGTGTGGCCGTTTGAAGGCTTAAAATTTCCGGTACCGCCAGATACCGAAGCGAATATGTAGTGGCGCTGTTCGGACCCTTGCGGGTGACTGATAACATGGAAGAAAGAACATAAGTGAAGGAAGCACCCAACAATTTCTGAACACGAATAAACTCTGCCTCATTCTAAGTCACCACTGATGTCCGTCGACACACCAAAATTGTCAACTTAAAGTTAGGGAGAGAGAGAGAGCAGTAGAAAATGATACGTGACTCGTGAACACTTTCAGAATTTTTGTGTTATGATCCAAGGCCTAAAACAACAATGGCATAAACTGTTGCCTACCTCATACTGTCCAAGATGTACGATCTGTATGGCGTGATCAGATGGTGCTCGCCAGGGGCCGAGGTTGGCAGCCACGTGACTCATATGCAGAAGATAATCTCGAATCCTTGAGATGAAAATTTCGATTTCGGTGTTATTCCTTAATCTGTGTGACGTCACTAGGAATGACATTTCACCAGCCACAAATCCACTTTATTTTAACAACTGTGGCTCCTTATGTTGCCATCATTCGAGACAAGTGAATATATCCAACGTGAGAACCATGAGTTGAACCTGGTTCAGCTTCCAGACACGTCCGTCTTCATCACTTTATAATCCAGTTTAAGTTCCAATCCGACTGCTCAAGAGCATTCCGCCGTCTCGCATACATTGTACATAGCCTAAATCAGAGAATTATATTGCACATTGCACATGTTCGAAAGTCCACAGAATATAATTAAAGTCCATGTAGCCCTAGTGGTCCTAAAATATCATCTATTCGACAGTCCAGAAAATACAGTTAAAGTCCATTCCGTGATCCTAAAATATCATATTCGACAGTCCAGAGAATATAGTGAAAGTCCATTCCGTGATCCTAAAATATCAAATTCGACAGTCCAGAGAATATAAGTGTCCTACACTGGTCAGATTCTGCCTTAAACACAGAAAGACGCTAACCTACAAATCGGCTACTCCGCCGGGAATCGGACCTCTTCGTCTCGATCCCGACGCGAGTTTCAACCACTAGTGCATCACCACGCACCCCAAATCGGAAAACGAAAATCCGGCCAATACTTACCGCCCTGTTGTTACCGGTATCCATCCAAGATGTTCCTTGTTTAGAACCTTGTGACTCGTAACGAGCAGCAAGAAGTCAGTGATACCAGCGTCTGAACAAATCACCTCGTTGAGGGTTTTAAGTCTTGTTCCTTTCATGGGCGTACCCCACATTCATATCAGTCACCATCGCCTCAGTGATGAACCTTGATCCGTCTATCCCTGAAGAAAGAATTATACACACTCGTCGGGACAACTGTTTCAAGAGCATGTAAAGAATACAAATGGTTCACTAACTCATTTCTGAGACAATATGGCACAATAACACTGATTACAGTCAGGTCTTGGTGGGGAAGTGTTTTCGAGATCGTGGGACCTTGCAAAGAATATTCAGAGCCCATATTCATAGAACTACTTAAGTCTAGTCTGACACTTATCGTTTGTTCAACACAAAAGATAAGTATCACACTTTGACTTAAGTATGTTTATGAATATGGACCCACTAGGCCCGCCCATATTCATAAAACTACTTAAGTCTAAGTGTGACACTTATCCTTTGTTTAACATAAACGATAAGTATCACACTTGGACTTAAGTATGTTTATGAATATAGACCCTGAGCTCCATCCTGGGTAATCAGTCAGTGGTTCTTGCTGCTCGCCCCCAATGTCACCACGTCACACGACCCGATCACGTGAAATCTAGGGGCCTGCCAGGTAGAACCGATATTGACAGCAATCCCAATCCCTTAAAATCTACCAGGTATCATCGATATTGGCAGCAGTCCCAATCCCTTAAAATCTACCAGGTATCATCGATATTGACAGCAGTCCCAATCACGGTAATCTACTAGCAGTCCCAATCACGGTAAGAAAGAAACCAAAACCTTGTCTCCACAAGTTATGAATAAAAATTCCATGACCAACTAACAAGGCTAACCTTACCAACTAAATATCCGGTAACATCAAACATCAGACTGAAAGCTTCAACCAGTGTTGATTCGCGTCTGTTCCAATTTGTATGTTACCAAGGGGAAACATGCTGACAATTATTTGTACGGCCACAACGGACTGGAAGTCCCTCTTGTATTGGGACTACTGAAGAGCAAACAACTGTATTGACGAGGCTGTACATTCGCTGTACATTCAGTGTGCATACATGACAGTCATGGTTGAACTTCAGCAACAAATGAGCGTCTGTTTGGAACACACCCCAACATTCATGTCATGGGAACTACATCGCCGACAGCCGATTGGAAAGTGTGATACTCTAGCCATCTCTGAAATAATGAGACCCCTTGCACAACTTTTTATCACGACAGAGCGGCGCTGTCGGATTCGTCGGTTGACTTCAGCGCCATCTTCCATCATTCTGTCGTTATGATAACGACGTCCTTGACGCACTTGACAAGATATCGAAGAAAAGTTACAACCGCTCCGAACGGTTCCTCATTGGACCTTAGAGATAAAGTCATTTTTTAATCTACTCTAATTCGATCTATCGTTAAAAGGAGTCGCTGATGTCGTCAAATTTTCTCTCACAAAGACGAAATGACAAGAAATAGCACGGGTTAATTCAAATAAAGACTTAAGATGTGGACATACATTAGTCATTGAACTATGCGACATTATCAAAGAGCCATCAACCTATATACGTTTGATAGATTGACACCGGTTTTACTTTTCACGAATTGCTATTGAAAACAAATGATAGGCCTACTCTGCGCTTGAATGACTCTCCAAACCACATTGAGAGAAACTTTTGTTGGAAATGAAAAGTGTCCAAGTAGGCAACAAATACCTCCATTCGTTATATCCCAGAGAGTGCGTGTGGGAAGAAAACAGGCACGATATCGTGGACCGTTAGAGTGAGGAGCTGACAAACAAACGAAGGGGGATATGTATGTCCCAATCACAAGATTTTAATCTTAGCAAAGGTACGTTGGGTTTTGTTTATTTTATTATTTATTTATTAGACTAATGTGCCAGCGTTTTGATAATACACATAAGGGCTGCATAAGTATGATAACAAAATGCATCAACACACTGCAGTGTTTTGTTTATCAATATCATGCTTCATGCACCCATACACAGTGGTTGCACGGTGTTCTGTTTTTAAATAACTTATCATTACCATGATTTTTTGTAATCTCTTTGCCTACCATACTGTACATGGTGTGCCAAAACAGCAGCTAGGGTAGGCCTATTGCAGTGGGTCCTCCGGGATTGCAAGTTAAATAGTGCAGGTATTGAGAGTCGCAGTGGCGACATGGCTATGCTGTCCATCTTGAAACATCAAGGGTTACGACACGTCGCCTTCCGACTATGCTGCGCAAAGAGAGTATTCCAAAGACGAAGCGATCACTCCAGATGGTTCAAGATGATACAGTCGAGAATGGCTAACTCCAAAAAGGCTTTCATGGAGGTCTTGATCATCATCGTAGAGACAAACAAAAACATTTTCATATCATTGACTTATTTTGATTTATTTGACTACTCTATGACAAAGACAGGATCACCTAGCACCTCCATTTTTGGTGTCACTCCGAGCCCAGGACCCGTCGGAGCTGAGATCTCCCCACCCACCCTCTTAGCAGCCCCATCAGCCGTGTCCACTGTTAAATAGCTGTTGAAGTCTGTGGCGGCGTAGAGGAAGGCAGGAGGCGTGGAATGGGCGAGATGAGTAATGGTGGTCGTGGCGATATCACCGCCCCACGTGTCTTCGATATTCATCGGGATGCCTAAATGTAAACACAAGTCCCGGATCTGCCTCGCTTTCGTCAGACCGCCAACTTTCGAAATTTTCAAATTAATGACGTCGGCGGCTTTGTCGTTGAAAAGCCTGACGACCATTCCAATGCCGTCTATGTTCTCATCAAGAATGAAGGGCATAGGGCACATCCGACGGACGGACAGACACTCTTCGTATGTCGGGCACGGCTGTTCGATGTAGAGTGGAATCTGAAGGTCCTTGACCCCAAGAATGACCCGGACAGCTTCGTGCATCTGCCAGCCAGTGTTGGCGTCGGCCATTAACAATTCACCTGGAAACAAGAAAAAATATCAATAAAACTGGTGGTGGCCCCTAACGGCAGTAAACACTCGCACTGACTAGAGATGGAAAATGGCCTGGCCAGATGGATTTGATGAAGGTGTAGGCCTACCTTTTCCTAAGACGCTTGCAACTGCTCGAATCCTTTCAATATCTTCCTCCGGATCGCTTCCATTCTTCAGTTGAAACTTTCTGTATCCCTCCGCCCTATAATGACGGACCGACTCACTCATCCGCTCCGGTGTATCCTGAGAAATTGCCCTATATAAAGGAAACGAGTCCCCGTAGCGTCCGCCGAGGAGCTGACACACCGGAAGTCCCGCGATTTTGCCCAGGATATCCCAGCATGCAACATCGATGGCAGATTTAACGTACGGGTGTCCTTTCATTGTGGTGTCCATAACTTCATTTATTTTCAGAAGTTGTGTGGGATCCTGTCCTGCAAAAAACGAGCATGTATTCCAGTCATGTCACACTCACTCCTACAAACCTTGGGACGAAACGCAGGCACTTCTGCTCCTTCTGTTCGACCAGAGGTTTGCAAGACGATTCCAATCTGAATGCCCGCGAGGGCGAGACGCAGGTTTCGTTGAATGTGATCCCCTGTCCAAAACATGGAAAAAGTACTACATGTAGCTTGAACTGTTGAGTTACCACTTATCCTTACCAATCAACGCTGGCCCCAGTTCCTTTATCCCAACCCTCGTCCCCTTGGCGTACGCTGACAGGTAAGCAGGTCCCAGTGGGCAGTTCTCACCCCATCCTTCAACACGAATGTCAGTCTCGATTCGTACAGCATTTGAATCGAATACTTCCACGGAGGTTCCCTTCGAAAATTTATAGCTACCTTCATGCAGGGGGAGGTCGACTTGGTAGACACTTATTCGGGTAATCTTAGGTGTGACCTTGGGGCAAAAGAGAATAAGACCGATGTTAAGTCGGCCTACTCAATTTCACGTTTTCAGGAGAAGACATAATTTCTAACCAGGCATTTCTTGTCCTTTGGTGGCTACCGGTAGGCTACTGGGCATCTACGTTTGAGATGAAGGCCGACTTGATACATGGACATGACTAGGCCCACCTATCAAGCTGTAAAAAGCAGTAAAGATCTATGCTAAGGTCCCCAGTGACGTTGTCACAGGAGGCTTTTATCCCATCTCTACCGGGCTCTCTACAGCCACTGGCCATCGTAGAGTAGACTCTCCTCATTTGCATGCAATTAACATATGCAGACTGGGTCAGAGGTCACCGAGTCCATAGCAACTACGCTGACGATGTCTCTCCAGTGAGGACACGTAGTGACGTAGGCCCAGCGGTCGTTGACGACGTTGTGGTGACGTTCTATGCCGCCCGTACCCCTGTACTCAAGGACATCATGAACGCTGACGACCAGTTTAGAAGGAGCTACGCCTACCTGTGACTTCAGGACCTTGTACGAGAAGCCTCTAGTGATGGCGTCATTCACTCTACGAGAAAACAGATGTCTCGGCCTGAACATCCTGACACTCAAACCTCCTCGGCGAAAGCAGGATAGGGCACAAAAACAGAATCACCTTCAGCAAGGCTTCAATGCACGGCACGCATGTAGGCCTACACAATGCACGACCAGCATTGTACAATTTCTAAATATAACGCATATCGACGAGTTGTCCCACTTTAGATTCGTTAGATTATCATTACCTGTCTAACGCACGTGGAAGTTCAATAATGGGTCATGACAATACCATTTCCTTTCAATACACGTCGCCTTGAAACGATGCTCCACAAAGGGAGTACTAGTAGTCCAAAGACGATGCTATTTAAGAACTATTGACGGTTCATTGAAGTTCAAGATGATGCGGTCGAGAATGGCTAATTCCAAGAAGGTTGTGAAGCTCTCGATCATGATGGAGAGAAAAAAACCAAAAATATTTTCAAATCATTATCGTATTTGTATTTATTTCACTACTCTATGACAAAGACAGGATCACCCAGCACCTCCATTTTTGGTGTCACTCCGAGCCCAGGACCCGTCGGAGCTGACATCTTACCACCCCCACTCTTAGCAGCCCCATCAGCCGTGTCCACTGTTACATAGCTGTTGAAGTCACTGGAGGCGAAGAGGAAGGCAGGAGGCGTGGAATGGGCGAGATGAGTGATGGTGGTCGCGCCGATATCGCCTACAAATGTGTCTTCGATATTCATCGGGATGCCTAAATGTAAACACAAATCCCTGATCTGCTTCGCTTTCGTCAGACCGCCAACTTTTGAAATTTTCAAATTGATGGAGTCAGCGGCTTTGTCGTTGAAAAGCCTGACGACCATTCCAATGCTGTCTATGTTCTCATCAAGAATGAACGGCAAAGGGCACATCCGACGGACGGACAGACATTCTTCGTATGTCGGGCACGGCTGTTCGATATAGAGTGGAATCTGAAGGTCCTTGACCCCTAGAATGACCCTGACAGCTTCGTGCATCTGCCAGCCAGTGTTGGCGTCCGCTATTATCAGTTCACCTGGAAAAACAAAAACAAAAAATCTGTAATAATGAGGAGTAAGCCAACTTTTCTGGGTTGTAATGGGAGATTAATACCATC
>NMRB01004187.1:14938-43188 GCA_002633025.1 Notospermus geniculatus
ACACACACACACACACAGACAGACAGACAGACAGACACCATGACCAACCACAATATGGTTCCCGATCTTGATGATCGGGAACCATAACAAACTCTAATGGAAGCGGAGCTAATATTTACTTTTCTCCTTGTGGTACACTCTCCCTCAGTTATGCCCCGCTTTCACTTACGCTACAATGAATGTCCCGAATCCGAAATTCGTGGCTAATATGCTGAATGTCAAGAATGGGTTAAGAAACGCATACGATTCAAAGAATTGTGTAAGAATTGTACGAATAAGGTACGACTCACTTACGAATATTCGTGGCCGATTCATGACCGACTCATACTTGATTTCGTGACATTCGTGCCTTTCTGGGATTTTTTTTGGGCGTGGATGCGCGAATTTGTCGAGACACGAAATGGCCAAGAATAGCCCAGAATGCAAAAGAATCGATTACGAAACTGTTACAGACGATAAGAAAGGGTTACAAAGTGTACCATGCATGTATGACTTTGAAATTCGTGAACCGTCCCACGAAAGTTATTGACAAACAAAAACTTTCGTGGCGGCTCGACGAACTCACACGAACTGTACAAATGTTTTAGGAATCAACCAAGAATCATTTAAGAACTGCAAGAAACGTTTGAGAATTATATCTACAAACCGGACAAATTTCAGATTCGGGGCGATTCGGGATATTCGTAGCGTCAGTGAAAGCAGGGCATAAACCTTCCAGTAACTTCATCTTGCATTCCACCAACTTAAGGGAGAAATACAACCAGTACTCCCTCTGTTTCCTGGGTGAATTCTCATCAATTTAAATTGAAATTGAAAATCTAGTGGAATTGCCTTACCAGCCTCACCATATTTAGCTTGGGATTGGATCCAATTTCCTCGTAATTGATTGGATGAAGTTCGTTCAACGTCTTGCGGCAGTGATTCATGCCGTGCACTGCAGCGTAGACAAATTCAAAAATTTTGTCTACCGATAGGCCAAATAAGAAAATAGTTGTAGTGCCAATAATGCACTCCACTAGAGAGTTAAGGTTGGGAGGCACTAATTCCTAAAGCTAGCAGTCAACGTCACCACTTTCGTTGCTCATACAGACAATTTTCGTGGTCGGCAATTTTTGTGGCGGTTGCCGGTTTACAGCAGACGTCACCACTCAGCATCCAGGCCTACCTGGGGTAGTGCGTCATTCCGTCGAACTACAGACTTCTACCCCAGGCAGCAATACCCACTACACACTGTTCAAGGTGGCTGTTCCATTTAGTTTACGTGCCAAATATTAGCCAATCAGATTACGCGTTGCAGAAGAGCCTTGGGTTGCAAGTTGCCATGTCAGCTGTACAGTGCACTGCTGCAATGGATCGAATCGAGTCAAGTTTCCCGATTTATGTCTCGCAAAATGCTTGGTTTCCAGTAAATTTCCGACATGACGGACAAAACTGTACTTAAAATGTACAACAAAAAATATTTGTATTCCTGGAAGTCAGATTGACAGACGACGCCACGAGTTTATAAAAGGGGCATTTTGATTGGCCACTCGCGACTAGGACCAAGCCGTGAAATAGATATGCTCCTATTGACGCCATGGGTATGAGTGATGTAACAGGAGGTGTAGTCACGCGATGCCCCTGGTGGGCCAGGATGCCACTCAGTGGTGTCGTGTGCTGCTGATGGCCGCGCATCACCACAACTGGCAACAACGAGCAATTTTCGTGGTAAGAAATCAAACCGGTTTGATTCTCGGCAACTCGTGGTCACCACAGAATTTCCGTGGTGAGTGGTCATTGCCGCAGCAACAGCACACTTGGCCATTTTCGTGGCGACCATGAAAATTGCCTAAAAGTTAAAGTTTGTGTTTATAGTCTGATATCAACAATGGTAGAGGTGTCATCCGACTTTACACTTTAACCCCAGTCTATCCTGAAACCTTTCAGTAGAACTCAGATGAGCTGCTCATTCAGCGCTACAATCTGAACATTTCCGACCAGCACCCATTTATACACCAGGGTGGAGAGAGGCCAGTGAGACAGAGAGACTTGCCCAAAGTCTCACGCCCATTGGGATTCCAACCCGGGACCCTCTGACCGCTAGTCGGAGACCCAAACCACTACAGCACCGTGCCTGTATGAGCAACGAAAGTGGGGACATGTGCTGCAGGCTTAAAAGTGATTTTTTTCTGTTTTATTTTCAAAGATTTTTCAACAAAACAAGGTTTTTGGTATTTTTGCAAAGAAAAAAGATTTTTTGATCACGTAACCTGAAAATCTGTTGAGGGGCCATTTAGTGTATTTTTAAAGATGTGTCTACTTCACATTCAAAACATTTTTCATACGGGGACTTTTATTTATTGGTTTACGGATCCGCTGCACTTGTTTTTTCTGATTTTGGAAAATAAAAATAAAAAAATAAAATCAGAACCTGGGTACAGTTTGTAAGTAGAAAGTGGACCCAGGGTACAATTTCACTTGATGACATCGAACCTGGGTACACTTTATGTGTACCCAGGATGACAATAATCGCTTCGGTGTTATTGCCCCTTCAGGAAAGATCTATGAAAAATCGCCCACGTTATTCGCTAAAATGTTATCCGAAAGTGGCGACTTATCTCTTTCTATTGATGCCCACGATATTGAATGACAAACTGTCACTTTTATGTGACGGCATACGTGTGGCGTTGGCAACGTGGAAAAGCTATAGCCTTGTACTAGCCCCGGTGTGAACCCAAAGCCTTCACATATTTCCATGGAAACAGATACATTTGTGTCCTATGCTTTAGTAATGTGTCCTTCATTGTGCCTTAGCTTCTCAGAACAGTTGAAGGAAAGAAGGACTTAAGGGACTGTCTCAAAAATAGGCCTACCTTGAAGCCAAAGAAGTGTAATTTTTTTTTCACTGGGGGGAGGGGGGGCTAACTTCATGGTCACCATTTTCACTTCTTGAAAAAAATGGCTTCATGGAATTTCTAAAAAAAATACAATTACACCTTTCTTCAAAATAGAGAAATAATGAAAAAAACTACATTCATTATGTTAATAAGAATTGTGTAGTACCACCCATGAGTGAAGCCAATTAGATGCCGAAATTTCACTTCTATGGGAGGGGGAGGGGTCAAGACAGAAGTGAAAAAAAAATTGCACTTCTTTGGGTTAAGGTATTATTGAGACGGTCCCTAAAACGTCATTGTAATCATCTTTGCCTCAGGTTCATTCAGTGTACATCAAAGGTAACCATTGAAAGCTTCCTCGGTAGTAATATATTAGCCGCATGGCATGGGGGATCATATTATCTCATGATTGAGGGGAAATACGCTAAACTGTGCAGACGATAATACAACTGATGACAACCACATTAGCAAATCAAAAATAATCTCCTGATCATCTCTCTAAGCACCATGTGTAAGCAGATAATAATATATTCCTCTGTTATTTCACCCACACACGATACATGTACAGTCAGTTATTTATTGTCATAATTTTCGTCTTTTTTGTTAGCTCACCAGTGTGAGCTATTGTCATGGTGCAGCGTCCGTCATCATTGTCACCCATCTATCTTTGGCGTCCGTTAGCAGGGCACGTTTTGTAACTGCTGGGGCTAATGACCTGAAACTTTGTACCGGTACGTACACCCCGGGTCAGATGACCGATGACACTAAGTTTTGGCCTGGTTCGATTCTCGGCTTGGCCACCAGGTGGCCAACACCAAAAACACAAAAAGTGCAATAACTTCTGAACTAATGACTGGATCGTCTCCAAATTTTTATCATCTAATAAGGGTATTTACAGGTTTTTGTAAACCTTTTCAGGTCAAACTTTTAGATTTGCAAAGCGAGTATTCCGTTGAGCAGTTATAGATTCCCAAGTTTTTATGACCGTCATGATCCTAAGGTTCTAAGCTATCCACTGGTATGTTTAATTAGTGGGAGTGGCCAGGGACCTGGTGACAGCAATGAGTTAAAAATGGCATGTGTGGTCAAATTCTCGAAAATGTTGTTCCCTACTTTTTGCATGGATCTATAGGAACAGTACTGCGACTGCTGTCTGTGGAATTTCCCCCTGACCCATGTCTAACGTGTTCATTGTCTGTGTACTTGCAGGGATCTTTGGCATTTAGTAACCCCACCCTGCTTGATCAAATCATCGGAACGTTCTACGGTAACTGTGCCGGTGATGCCATAGGACTGCTGACGGAGTATATGAACAGGGAAGAAACACAGAAGGTAAAATTAAACTCGCTGCTGCGGTTTCTATGGACAAGTTAACCACGTGCACTGATGCTTAACCCTTTCGGGACGGATCTTGCCGTTTGGCGAGTTTGGCCTGTACCACACACCCTTGGACATTCAAATTGACATACATGTAGAATCGTAACCAATGGACCGAGTGATGTTCTCTTTGCGTATTTTTTTAAATGCGAGACTACCCCCCTCTGAATACGAATTTGATCTGTTTGAAGAAACCTTGGTAAAATTGCGTTTAAACATTTGTCCTGGGGTCTAGATTGATTGACAGCTACGACGACGCAACTACTCTTCATTCCAGTTCCGATTGGCGCGAGGTTTTTTAACGATAGCTCCGCAACGCCTTGGCCGATTTTGATGAATTATACGTCAATCGACTTGTCTTTCTTTGCGGTATCTTATAATCCAAGTTTCATCGCGATATTCCCACTATTTCCCGATATTTTGACCCCTGTACATTTGCACGCGAGGTTGTGTACAAAGTGTAGTTCCACGATTTGGCCGCTACGAGCGCTGCGTTTTGCGTGGTCGCGTCGATTTTTCGTAGGGGTGGGCAGCCACTCCTGCGTTCACGTGTTCAGCTGAGTTTTTCCCTGTGTGTTTTTGTGATGAAATATGGATGTTTTCCGTTGCTATATTTGACTAAATGTAATTTTATTCATCTGACGGACAATAAATCTCTGTTAGCATGGAATAAACTGAGGTCAGATGCGAAATGTCTGAGAGGCTTCTCTCCCCCGAACAAATAGTCCGATCTGACGTTCCTCGTGTGGCGCTGGCGATGACGTCATTTCAATGGAGGCAGCCGATCGGCGAAAATGACATTTTGGTCAATTTCAACGACTTAACTGCAATAAAGTCCGATGAAACTTGGATTAGTCGACTTGTCTTTCTTGGCGGTATCTTAAGATACCGCCAAGAAAGACAAGTCGACTGACGTATGTTTCATCAAAATCGGCCGAGGCGTTGCGGAGCTATCGTTGATAAACCTCGCGCCAATCGGAACTGGAATGGAGAGTAGGCCTATATGGCAGGAATGAACTGTAGGACAAAAGAAAGAGGAGAAAAAAGTAGCTTTTTAAAGCATTGTGACCATTTTTGAGACTCGTAGGAGCAACGGTTATCGAGATAGACGTTTAAAGATTGGCAACCTGATGAAAACGTAGGCAGAATGCGAGTATTTCCTCACAACTTGCATCTTCGGCTCTGGCCTGTTTCTCTCACAGACATTTTGGAAGAAGCAAACCTGCATGAGGTCGTGGCCCATTTAGTTACCTCCAGAGTGAGTGCCTTGGCACCAATTTTGGTTGGAAATTTTGGGAGCTAGGCACGTTTTTGTAGACACATCAGAAATTTATGTTACGAAATATACACTTTTCAATTTCATCCAGTCCCGAAAGGGTTAAGGCTTGGTCAGTCCCTGTTGTGCACTTTCACACAGGCTGAGATGAGCCGTCTCGATAAGCATGATTTCCTTTTTCACGGTGTGGGTTCGAGGAAGCCTACCTCCACCCTCCTCGGATGGGTGCGGTTCAGGTGGGATTGATTGCTTTTACACGGTGCAGGTTCGGTAACTGGCCTCGATCTAGTTCGAGGTCGGATCGTCTAAATGCGTGCCACTACATGGCGTGTATCAACATTTTGACATTATTTACAATTATCGTCAGTACAAATATTCTGGAAACTTCTCTAAAAATTGATAAACTATGCTTCTAACAGCATCAACAGTGCTTGAGAAATCACGCGCGTGATTTCTTCAGGTAACTCATAGCAAATATGCGAGTGATGTCACTCTGGGTGCGTGTTCAATCCCGCTCGAGGCCGGTGGAGGTTTGTTTGCTTTTACACGAGAGAATAACCGGCCTGCACCTACCTCCACCGTCCTGAGACTCACGCGGCGAACTGAACTAGCCCGAGGAAGGTGGAGGTCAGTTGTTTCGCTTTTACACGGGGGAAATAACCGAACCCTCCTCGATCTAGTCTCGATCCGGAACGCACCGGCACCGTGTAAAAAGGTCTTATTACATCGGAAGACACAAAATACTAACTAAACTTTTGAAATATTTTAGATAGGAAAAAGAATGCACCATTATAAACCAAGGAGTTGAAGATTTTTTGTGTCATGGAAATTTCCAAAAATAGGAATTTTGCAATGGTGCAATTGGGATTTGACAAATGCAATTACATGGAATGATAAGACAGCAAATGGTGCCGCTGTATGATGATGTCAAACGACTACCGTAGCTCTCGTTAATAGTGGTTGATTAAAAAAAACAATTTCTGATGAGGCATGTGTGATCAAAGAGATGATTCTGGATGCCATCATCATCTTGGTAATTGTGGTGTCACTTCTGGGTGTTGAAAGACAGGCTGTCCCAAAAAATGTCTACGATAGGCCTTTAACCCTTTCGCTGCGGCAGCCATTATTACGCAATGCCACGCAGTGCTGCGCATCAGTTCGTCCGTGGAGGCACCTCCCAACGGTGCCAAAAATATTCAAAAGTGTTGCCATCTATTGTATCCTGATCAAACTAAAGTTTCCCAAGTGCGTATACCATTTATAAAGCTACTGCGGTTAGTGCGTGAAAAGTATCAAAGCTATTGGGCATGACGTGCACTGCACCACAGGCGGTCGTCTAGACGGGCACCAGTTTACTGCGAGACGCGATGCCTACGCCCCTACCCATGCATGACGTCATGACGCCCTGCCCTGTACACACACAATCAAGAAAGGCCGGTCACAAAAAAAATACACCCACAAACTCATCAAGATTTCGATAACTTCAAACCTGCCAATTCGCTTATCAGGCGATCAAATGAGTACATTGTACAGCGTCTCGCAGTAAACTGGTGCCCGTCTAGACGACCGCCTGTGCACTGCACGTCACCCGCACTGGACTACGCATGTGCCATGACGTGTACTGCACGTCAAATGCCGCGAAAGGGTTAAAGCATGACTGCATGCATTTGGTTTTGTATCTCGTGACGGCTGACGTAACCTTTGACATAAGACATAGCACTTTGTAAGACCCGGAAGTCCTATTTTGTAGTAACAGTATTTCCATTTACTTCTTGCCCCAAAATAAACCACGCTGTTGGGTTCGATTTTGATTAAATTGCACGGCGCTGTTTCATTTTCAGAGTTCTCCACATACATGTATCACTGCTTTGTTTTGTCAGAAATGCCACAGGATGCCAATATTGACAACGTCTTTTGGGGAAAAGTCCCACGTAAAATTGTGTAGAAAGATATACTGTAAACCGTGAAATTTTCGGGGCACTAATTCTTCGCGATTTTTGTACTTCACAAATTCGCGAAGAATAAATTTCGTGATATGGCCCTTGAGCTTCAGAAATTTTAAAGACCCAGAATGCATTTTTTGGCCATTTTGCCATCTATCATGTCTATAATCAAAGAATGCTTACCGGAACCAGCGATTTAAGTTCGCGTTTTGACACCTCATCACGAAAATAAAACACTCGCAAAAATTTCACGGTTTACAGATGTTTTGATGGCGTGACGTCAACAGCGAAAAAAGTGACGTCGGTACGTCATTTGGGTCTTATACTCGCTGCACCATCTATTATTCTAGTTTGTCACGCGGGGACCCCATTGTGCAGAGTAGGCCTACTGGAGAATGGTTGGACTAGGTAAGCCTATATAGCGGGCAAATAAAAAATCAACAATGTTGGCTCTTACAATCGAATGATAGTAGCGCCGAGGAATGTCATCCTGGGTATAACAGAAATATACCCAGGTTCAATGTCGTCCCACAAAACTAAACCCTGGGTATAGTTCGATCTACAAAAGTATACCCAGTACCGTAGTTTTGAGCCTAGGACACGATGGATCTCGCGTGCCGTGATCAACAAGACCGTGCGCGATTGGTACTTCTGTCGTATACCTGGGCGGCATGTTTGTGACAAATGCATGAATTGAAAACATGTTTTTCGACTTGTCATACTTGTGGTCATGTGACATTTGTGAGAACAATCTCGTCTTCAGGTGCTGTGTCCAATCCTGGGTATACTTTTGTAGATTGAACTATACCCAGGGTAGAGTAGGCCCAGGGTATAGTTTTGTGGGACGACATTGAACCTGGGTATATTTCTGTTATACCCCGGACGACGTTAACTGATTCGGCAATAGTAGCGAGATAGTGATCAAACGATTTGACCAGCTTCATCTTTGGTATCCCATCTAATCTAGCAATACATTTTAAGTGCATCAAAAAAGCAATTTCTTCTGTTACAAAACCTGCAATCAAGATGATCAAAGTGTCTTCCCATCTGCAGCGTCTTTATGTTGTCATCATGTATCCTCAAAAAATCATTCTTTAGCGATGCATCAACAGCTTGATCTTAAAAACTGATTTCCGTGAAATTTGAAATGTCGCACATCAGTCGTAATAGTAACGTTGGATCAACAAGCATTTGAAATTAAATGTGTGGTGGTCTAGGAAAACTCGTCGGATTGCACTGAATAATAAACAAGGGCTGTAGATTGTCTGCTACTGTTTACCTGTTAAACCAGGCATACATCGCACTTGCGATTGGAAGCAACTGATCTGATCAGTCGCTGGTGATGTACGCGCTGCGCGCACATCGGAAACTCAGCAACTTAGTAAAACTAGGAGGATCCAATCAGTCATCACGTCCTGACCGCGTACATCGCACATGTGACTGGCAGCAACTCAGGTAACATCCGGGGCGTTGGGACTTGACGAGACTAGGTTTCGTTCAGAAAACTGGCACTGATCAGTCACAAGCCCGCGTACATCGCAGCGACTGAACGAAACTGGGTACAACTAGTCGCTAGAAAGTTGAACATGTGCAACTCACGGCGACTGGCAAAATCTCAGTTCCAGCGAGTCGCAAGGGTGCGTACATTGACCATTTCTGGTGACTGATCAGCACCTCCAGTTCCAGCGAGATCGTCTCATCAACTTTCTGCGGAATGTCACCTACATTTTTTTTTCAGTACTACGGCAAGTACAAAAACCTGGAATATAAATACAAAGTGCCCGACATGCATCGATATCGTTGGGAAACTGGCGACTGGACGGATGATTCAGATCAGATGATACTCATCATGCAGTCACTCACAGAGAACAATGGCAAGGTAAGTAACCCCCCCTTAAAGGGCCTCTAGAGGCAGCTCGCCATTAGGCTACTATCAGTACCGGTTCTTCAGCTAGGCGGCGCCACTTTAACGTTAATCACCAGTACGAGGAATTGAACCTGGGTTTTCCCCGGGGTTTTCCCCAGCCATGCTGGGCTGCCTCTAGAGGCCCTTTAACCCCCCCTCCCCAACATGCCCAAGCCAATTTCTGTGACAAACTCCAGCGGCAAGTGATCATTATTAGTTTTCAGTATTGTTGCTGCTGGCCATTAGGCCCCTATGCTAACCTGCACAGACGATAGGGCCGTTTTATAGACTACAGGCAAAAATCCAGTCAATCCGATTGTGGTTCAGAACACTTGCGTGTAAACACTACCCAATGTGGTCCAATGTGGTTCAATGTGGATTTAAAATGAACCACCACAATTGGCCGCATTAGACCACATTGGACCATATACGACCAGATTAAAATTCTTGTCTAAACGCAAATGAGACCCGAATCCAGAATCATCCTTCCTGCGTGGTTTTTCTTCCTTCACTGACCGCACTCACTGTGGAGAGTTCCACAAGGGTAATTTGAAGTTGGAATGTGACCAGATTAACATGCGTGTGTAAACGCTACCCAAAAACTTGGAACACATCCGGTCCAGAATGTGGGTCGATCGGATCGAATCAACTGTTGTAAACCATTTACCCTTTCCACTATTGCGACAAGACCTACTCTAGGCCTACTTGTGCTGGAGCAGGCCACATTTGTGCATCATTCATACCTTTCATACATCTATAGGCCTATTTTGTGATTTGGCCTAAATCATCCACATCTGAGCTAGAAACATCACACATTTTGTTATGAGATTCTTTTACTGATTTGGGAGGAACCTGCCCCATGGAAATTTCTGCACGAAAACCCGTTGGAAGTCGCTGAATGATCAACAAGGGCTGTAAATTGCCTGTGCATTGATCTGCTACTGTTTGTATTTGTATTTGTATTTCTATTTGATTGTTCCGTCAGCGCCGACGCTATAGCATTATTGGCCCTGGTAAGTACGGAGGAGGCCATCACAAGCTACTCATGTTCCTCACTTGGATGGGGTCTTTTACTTGCCCTTGCAAAGACACAAGGTACAAGGCACCACGGCTTACTGTCCCATGCGACGGACGTGAAGAGCCGGGAATTAAATCCCATATGGCCCGGGCTGGATTCGAACCCGCAACCTGCCGCTTGCTAAGCGGACGTGATAACCACTAGGCTATCAGGCTCCTGCTACTGTTTACCAGTGTTAGGCTGACTTTACATCGGATGACACGCGACACAAACACGCAGGCAAACAAAGGTTTCATGGAGATGAATCGTTTGTGAAGCCATTGTTCACCTGCGTGTTCATGTCGCGTGTCATCTGATGTAAAATCAGCCTTACGTAGTACATTTCAGCTACTGAAATGTGCGTGTTCACCAAATGAAGGCCATTAACACTTTCCTCAAAAGCAACATCCTACGGGTTTTCCAAGACCGCCTCACAATTATGATGGGATTGAAGTATAAAATATGGCCACCAGGGGTAATATATTCGACTGCTTTGATCTCATACCAGTACGCATCTCTTCCTTACACAGGTTGACCCAAAGGATTATGGGAGGCGAATGAAACTCTGGATGAAAAGAGGATTCCAAGAATTAGGAGATTTTGGTGGCATGGGTATCGGTGCAACAACTATGGCCGTTCTAACACACCCAAAGTTACCAGAAAATCCACATGAGGTAAGCAGAATTTAATTTTCCCTTAGCCAGCAGAACGTGGCGACATCTTGCTTGTTGCAGCAACAAGCATTGTGCCATATGCAGTGCATATTGCTTACTAGATACAGGGTTGCTGCGCAGCCTTGAAAAGTCTTTAAAAGTATTAAATATGAAAAAGCGTTTTCAAGGCCTTGGAAAGGTTTTGCTCTTGAGGTCTTAAAAAAGTCTTAAAAGTCTTAAATTTCATTTTCAGAGTGTTGTGAATTTTTAAAACTTGGTTATTTTTCTCAGAGAGTTGTTTTTGCAGGCTACTGTCATATTGATTACGGCGAAGAGCCCATTGCATAATCATAGTACAAAAAAAACGTGTGGCTTGGTATTACGGTCATTTTATTTAAGAAGTCTTGAAAAAGTCTTAAAAAGGGCTTAAATTTTATTGGCACAGAGCTGCAGGAACCCTGACAATAAGCAGTGGGCAAGAAGAACATGTTTTATCACAGCTATAAGTTGTATGATGAGCTGCCATTGAAAACATCTGCAGACGGGAAGTTCTGTTGTTTTTCACCCAATCGTTTTCAGTGAGCAAGAATGCCCTGGGCCCGGTTGCATCAAAGGTCTTATGTGCTGTCTTAAAGTTAAGAACAAAAATGGGTTGCACCATCGATGTCTTAGGACATCGCCCTAACATTCCTGCCTATGCAGTTACGACATGTCTTAGGGGTTAATTGTCCCAAATTCCATATCTTTGATAAGAACTTAAGGCAGCTTTCCATTGGAGCATGGAAACGCTCAAAAGCATTGTTTGTTTCCACGCCGTGACCAACGCCGCGGAAAAAAACAATGCTTTTGAGCGTTTCTGCACACGGAAACGCTCCAATGGAAAGCCGCCCTTAAAGTTTGGTGCAACCGGGCCCCAATGTCATGGTAATCCTGCGTCTGTTCTCTGAAGGCAATGCTGTCAGCTGAGTGCAAGGCCCATGGACCACTTGTTGATTATTTTGCGATAAATCATAAAGAAATAACATATGTCTTCCCCCATTGTTAACTCATCTGCCCCCCAGAGTCCAGCAGACGACATCTTCTGTCAAAGTTTTCTCACATCCTATGGTACTGGTTGAAAAACATTTGAAGAAAGATTGTTCTTGTGAACCATCTGAAGAATTTTTCCTCAAATTTTGTCCAATTCATTCCCAAGGCGTTCTTGAAAACTTCAACAAAAAATACTGCCTGCTCAAACCTGGGGCAGAGTTCAGATTACACATTTTTTTACTCCGAGTGCATCTGTCATATCGTCTCTTATTCCACATTCCATATAATATGTTTTGTTTTATCCTGCCGGGAGGATTAACTTATACCGTGTAAGGTCTCATCTAACATAGTCTCAAGGGTCTTAGTGTAGATACTCTTGGTGACTGACTCCGCCGCCATGGCAACTCTGCACAGGGGGTTGAAAGTGATGAACATGTGGCATATTCAGATAGTAAACGATGTTCTTTAACCATTTCAGTGCCGAACTTCAGGACTGAACGAGTGCCAGTTGGAAGGGGGCCTGGGGAAAAGTTGAAATCTAGACTTGCTGAAATGTGATTTCCTGGCACCTGAGAGTTGAAATAATGAGCTCATTTGGTGTCAAAATGACCCTGATCCACTCTATTGCAACTTAGGCAGCCTGCCGCTGTTGTCGTTGGTCAGAACTGTGTCAGGAAGCCCCGACGGGAAGCACATTTGGTGAATGTGAACAGAAAGGAAATTTGGAAGTGTGCCTGGCGGGCATTTCTCGTGGCACACTTCGTTAGTTCTGATGGTTGGAAAATACTCTTTAGGCTGAGTGCTGGTCGGCATTTGTGCGACCCACGTCATCAGTCGTAGTAGCATCCACCAGTAGTTAAATAGATATCCAACATAGAGCACAAAAACACGACACACATGGTAGTTAATATAAAGTCGTCTCCAAATCTTGCAAATTTTCTACCCCAACCGGGGTCTTCCTCAGGCACTGAGGAAGACCCCGGTTGGGGTCGAAAATTTGCAAGATTTGGAGACGACTTTATGTTTACTACCACCAATAGGTAAACATGCCGAAACGAAGAACCAGTCTCCTTTCGGCCCAAGTTCCGAATCTCCTTTGGTTTAATTCTCTTGTCTGGTTCGTGGAATCAGACTGTAACATGTGTATGCCAGGAAATCGCGTCTACGTTGTTCCAAGTTCAAAAAATTTCCTCGCACGAGGGACACCCCTTGCGCTCCCCCTCGGCCTTTGGCCTCACTGATCAGCCTTTGGCCGACTTCCGCAGTTTTGACCCAAACTAAATCTCATCTCTGTGCTTTGGAATTTAAAGGAGATTCTCTAGACCAGGGCGCGTATTCATAAAACTAGTTAAGTCTAAGTGAGACACTTATCCTTTGTTCAACACAAAAGATAAGTATCACACTTTGACTTAAGTATGTTTATGAATATGTAGCCAGGGCTGTTTTGATTCTGGGGAATGTTATTTTAAGCCCATTGGGATGAAAACATTGACAATCGAGCCTAAAAATAAAACGTCAACATTGTTAGGGGGTTAAACGTGACATGTCGAACAGAGTAACGAATCAATCTGCTGATTCACCTGTCAAACTGATTTGCCATTTCCTTATACACTGGCTGCGTAAAGGTCACCGGATTATTAACTAGGTTCCGCAGGATGGTCATTGAAAGTGGTGACAATACCAGTGTGATGAATATTAGTAGCATGCCATCCACTGATTGTACTATTGGCAGTGATGTTGAGGCCACGCTTTTTTAAGACCGCCACCACCTCAATGGTGGCGGTCTTCATTGGTTTTACTGACTTTCTCTGTTCCTCTCCTGGCAACATTTGGTTTCCGAGCGATATCTTGCGAAATAAATAATGTATCACCTTAAAACTGACGGGATGACTACATCAGTATAAAAGACAGGTCAAGTTCGTTAACTGGCTCAATCCGTGATCGTTTGGCGTGTTTTTTGTGACTTTATCGCCTAAAAAGGGGAATCCCCGAGAGCCCGATATACAGATATAGAATCCAACCCAGGACACGTGTTTGTTGAAATACATAGGTACTCAGTGACGCGACTACGGCTGCTCCGTAGTGACGGCTGCTCCGTAGGGGGGAGTTACAATGTATTTTCAGACGGTGAACACGTTTTCTTAGCTACACTGTACGCTGGTCTTTAGCCAGCGTAGCTTTAATTATCTTCTCAGAGTGTAACTTTTCATTATTTGTCATGATTCGATTACTATCTCTCGTTTATCGCGATATTTACGCGGATTGTTTTAGCATCATTTTCGCGGATCAATACACTGTACAGTCCAGCCCCTCTGTGACGTCAATTATGGCTGTTCCGTCTTTTGTGGTTTAGTTTAGTTTAGTTTAGTTTATTTCGGAATCCATGATCTCAATAGGAGATAGGGTGGTGTCATAGGGTGGAGATAGGGTGGTGTCATCAATTCTTAGACGGTCGACACGTGTCCTTTGTTTACATTTTGGACTGGCTGTGTCACACTTGCCTGGCACTATTCCAGCAGACTGACTGTTTCTGGTACACCACCTTGTGGTTAGTGCTGATGGTAGGTAGTGAACTTGAAACTGTCGGCTGTTCAGGGTGGCGTGCACACACAACATTCCTAACCACATTGATGTGATACACGTGGCAAAACTTGGTTGTAAATACCAGGAAATCGGACTTTATAAACAATGTCATGAATGCGTCTGTAGGCCTATTTATTTATTTCTAAATCAGTATTTTTTGAAGCGCTCCCTTCTAAAAATAACATAACTAGGACTAGGACATGATATTTGTCATCAAAGTGCAAAGCATGTGGATTGATTAATCCTCGTTTGGGGAATGAATATGCAAGTCAAGTGAGGAGAGCTGATCTGTATATGTACTATATGTGGCATGATCTAAGGTATAGTCGTATATGAGGTATGAACAGACTAGGTTCTATCTGAACAACTTTCATGACCTACTGACCTACTTAATGACCGCTAGAGCTAAGGTAGTCGTGTTTGATATCAAACTAAAGCTTATGAAGACTAGATTCTATCTGACCCACTTTCATGACCTACTGACCTACTTAAAGACCGCTAGAGCTAAGGTAGTCGTGTTTGGTATCAAACTGAAGCTTATAAAGACTAGATTCCATCTGACCCACTTTCATGACCTACTGACCTACTTAAAAACCGCTAGAGGTAAGGTAGTCGTGTTTGGTATCAAACTGAAGCTTATACAGACTAGATTCCATCTGACCCACTTTTATGACCTACTGACATACTTAAAGACCGCTAGAGCTAAGATAGTCGTGTTTGGTATCAAACTGAAGCTTATGAAGTGTAGGTTTGAACTGACCTATTTCAGTGACCTATAGTGACCTACTTAAAGACCAGTTGAGCCAAGGTATTCATCTTTGGTATCAAATTAATCTGATGAATTGTAGGTTAGAACGGACCTACTTCCATGACCTAGTGACCCACTTAATGACCAGTTGATCATTAACCTCCTGATCATGCATGCTGTCTATTGAACCTCATCCATTAACCCTCTGCTGCCTTTTTAAATACTACTACATTTCTTTGCACTGGACAGCTAATTATTTTGCTATCAGTGAACTCTCTCTACTAGTATCCCAATTTCCAAGGGCGGTCTTCAAATTGACTGGTAAGTCAATTTCTAGTTATTCTTTGGTTTACGGGCCCGCCGACGTGGCAAAGAAATGCCATTCTGAAAAAAATAAAATTGTGAAAATCAGTTTCTTTCATTGCCGCTGAAGTTCAAATGAGGTCTTCTGAGAAAAAAACAATAAATGGAGTTGTTTTTATTCCCGCCGACCTTGATTTCAGCTGTCACGACAGCTAAAAATAAATAAAACCAACTGGTGTATGTCAATTTCCCGGCAGCGAGGACGGAAAGAAGCAGAAAAGAGGCATTTAAAACAATTTATTTGGTTTTTTATTTCCTCCGATTTGTCTAACTTGTCATTCTAAAGCTGAAAATGAAAAAAAAGAACTGAACTGAAGTTTTTAAAAATTTTTTATTTCGTCCTCCGCACCTGGGCTCAAAGTCTTTGTGTCCGTAAACCAAAGAATATAATAACCGTGGCTTAAAATGAGCGTGATTCGTGGCTAATCTCTGCTATTATTAGGCCTGGAAAAAGGATGGCATAAAAAGAAAGCTTAAAGTCACAAGTACTGATAGTAATAGACAGCAATTTTGACCAGTCCACAGGTTGCTCCAGTTGCCATGGTAACTGATATTTGTATATGTTGAAGTTGCTGGGACAAAATTGACATAGTAAAATATTACATATCTTTGACCAAGTAAATATTGACATGAGAGAATGATATTTTGTGGTCGCTGTTGTTTTAATTCTATAGGTGCACCCACCTGTTTGTAACTTTTGTTTGAAAAGCAAATATCTTTTGAATGTCTCTGTTTTAATATACCCCCCTCCCGCCAACGAAGTTGAGGTAATATTAGCCATGGTTTACACCTATGTAAAATCCCTGTGCTTTTTAGACGCTGTTTTTTTCCAAACCATAAAAACATGGCGATGACATGGCGAGTGATTACACTTCTTAAAATGCGATTGGTAATAAGTTCTGTTACACAGCGATAGGGGCGCTGCATGTAGGCAACTCTACGTTGATACACGCCACCTAGTTGCACGCATTCGAAGAACCGACCGCGAACTGTATCGAGGCTGCGGTTACCAAACCTGCACCATTGTAAAAGTGAACTGGTGGTGTCGGGGTGGCGCAGTGGAAACATCAGCGCCTGCCAACACTGAGGTCGCGGGTTCGATCCCCGGTCGTGCAAGTGGCTTTATGTGGTAGAGAGGGCGATCTCTCCTCGACATCGTAGGTTTCCTCCGGGGGCTACGGTTTCCTCCTACATATCATTAATATCGTCCAATATTGTTTGATGAGTAGCTATAATGCCCTAAGTGGGCGCTTGCACTCCTTAGACAATATTTTAAATAAAAGTGAACTGCGGGTGGGTTTCCTCAACCCCGCACCGTGTAAAAAGGCCTATTGAGAACCGGGTTTATTAAACTCAGACATCCATCACATGCATTTTTGGCAATTCCATTGTCACATCATGCCCTGGCAAACCTGAACAATAGAAAAGTTGTGGCTCACACCTAAGTTCAAGATGATCTTCGTTTGGTGCATACGGCCCTAAGGGTTAATATCGTACCTCAAGGTAAAATCCTTGAATTTGATTGGCCGATACGCATCACGTGGCCGTGTAACATTTTCTCATGTTACATGGCACAATGTCACATGGATGGGCGTGGCTAAAACAAAATGGCTACCGTTTTTTCCATTTGACTGCTTCGAATGTTTGAAGTCAGATGTCAGGCACTCGAGCTCAGATCTAATCATATTTTGGTGTCGATTGGCGGGGTATCGGCGTATATAACTCGAATACATCAAGTGTTGTGTGGAGTAGAGGCGCAGGCTAAACTGGCGTGATAAATGGTAGGCCTACCTCACCGACCGGTCCGCGCTGCCTGCATGGCAACCTTAATGTGTGTCACATCTTGGTGACGTAATGACGTCATCGCATCTGTTGGTAGCAATGGCGCGAAATGCGCTCAGCGCTTCTCTCTTCGACTGACATGACATGACTCGGCAATGTAGGCCTAGATTTATGATCAATTTTGGTCATCTGTTCGTTTATATAGTGCAGAGGTACGATATAGAAAATGGTGCCCTTTACATGTCGGGGGACAGACCGAAATGTCACCCCTCGAAAAAACATTGTTGGCCTCGGCCGAAGCGGCCTCGGTCAACAATGTTTTCTCGGGGTGACATTTCGGTCCGTCCCCCTCCATGGCGGGCACCATTTTCTTAATGATATTAGCTGGTATTCATAAAGTTACCAAAAAATGCTTTACTTAAGATTTGCAAAGCAGGCTCCCATGTAAATGTACATGTACTACAAAATTTAAAGAAAAAGCATTTGCTGGCTTTTATAAATATCAGCCGTTACTCTGAAAAGGTCTACATGTTGGTATAAATAAATGGTTCCAGTCATCATATTCGCTATGACAAGAAAAATATCCACAATTGTCCAGGGTTATATTTTTAGTTACTACGCACAACCATCCATTGGATACACCATGTATCTGAAATCTAAGATGGAACTTAGCGTACATCAGCAAAATATAATATTTCTAACGCTCGTCTTGAAACTTCTATCTTAACGTAAGATCCCAAGTCTTTAGAGGCACACTAGCTAGTCTGTCATTGTTTGGTGTCATAGACCAAAATGTTTTTCACGTTTTCTCGATCACAGAGTCTTTTAACCCTTTGAACCCAGCTGGTTTTATAAGTGTGTGTGAAGGCGTGACCTTGAATTTATAAAAAGTGACTACAAAAATGGTTGATCTTTCACTATCAAAACAGCTTTGGGTGGAGTTATAAAAAACAAGTAGAAAACTGTAGGCCTACATCCAATCAGCTGCATGAGTCATCATCGATTAAATCCCAAGTTATGTGGTTTACATGGAGCAAAGTCTTTGAAATGATATTCAAAGGGACGTATTTTAGAACGTTCCTTAACATTAAAGCCATACAATCACGAGAGCTGCCGTAGCCGTCGATTCACATTTTTGTTCGAACAAAAATGTGAGAAAGTTTCTTAGCAAAAGTTAGATGACGAAAAACAAGTGTTGTGGTCAGAGTCGATCATCAATCAAATTATTTCACATGGAAGCATGCCACTTTCACGTGACTTTCTCAACGAGTGTTCGAACCAAAATGTGAATTGATGGCTACGGCAGCTGTCATGATTGTATGGCTTTTGATGGTTTAGACTTAAGGTCAACCTTAACTTTAAGGAATGTTCTATACGACCCATGAACTGATTTGATGCCGAATGCACGGGTCTATGGGTTCACATTGGTAAGAAGAGATGTCTTTCACCTTAGAAACCCGTTTCTATTTCATGTTCTTTTTTTTGAATCTCCTTTGTATGTGACCCCACTCGCATAAAACTGTTTGGGTTCAGAGATTGTTTGGACTACTCGCAGGGTACTGATCTACGTCGGCCGGCAGTCAACTAACGCATTTGAGATCCAATACCGTGCTCCTTATTAACATGATGATGCAGTGTAGGAGGCTGTGACATGAGCCACAACAGATGATGCTTCAAGTCTCAACAATACCGTGTATGATAGGGTTTCGAGATTCTAGCGAGAAATTTACAATAGTAGTACTTGTCTGAGCCATCCGTGGCAATTCAGGCGATAAGATTTCGTATTGGCTTTAAGAAAAGGTCAGATGCTGTCAGAGAATAGAAACCCAGGGGCTGCTGGAGCTCGTTTATCGGCCATTTATGTAGATTGATTAATTGCGGTGCCGATAGCCTGATGGTTATTGGACCATCATCTATCGAGGCCTAGGGTCACTTTGCCGTTGGACGTACTCCAGTCCGAAAGATAGTGATATCAACCCCTTGCTGGTCCAAAATGCCTCACGTTGATTGTTGCATAAATGCTTGGATCAGTGCAGGTTGATTTCATATGTCTTGAGGTGAGACGAAAAAATATCATATTGTTCCCCGATGTCATGATCGCTGAAACAACTGGATTTTTTTCGAGTCACGTCATGGCGTTCAGAAATGACGTGCGGGACGTCATGAGGATGCCGCGTCAGGTACTGCACTCTTTTGGAGTGATATCGGCTATTGTATCTCCTTTATATGTGACCCCTTAACACAATAACTGTTTGGGTTCGGACGTTGGACTACTCGCAGGGAGCCGAGGGACGCCTTGTTCAACATAGGTCAATTCAATGAACGATCTTTTTTGAAGATGGGGATTTGGCCTAGTGGTTAAGGCGTGCTGCCCCTAAGTGATGGTGATTAAAGCCGCACACTATACACCGCTACTCACTCCCCAGTTCGGCCGAAATATAGTGCAACCTCATCTACAGGCGTGCGTAGTGTATAGAACCATAGAACCACATATTATAGCATTATCCTGCATCGAGGTTTTGGGAATCCCCTTGGGGAATCCCCAATGCTGTGCGTAGTCTTGCGCAGCCAGCCACACAGTACTGCTACGGTTCCCCAGATTCGAAACAGCGGCTGGGTGACCGAGACTATGCTCGTCGATTATAACCCATCTGTCTATAGTGTCTGGCTTTAATGCCTTATAGCAAAGACCCACAAGGGCCATGACGTGAAGATGATGATGATGATGATGATGATATGCGAGGGTCCATGGGTTGGAGTCCAGTAGGAAGCGATGTCTTTCATCTTAGTAACCTATTATTATTTCATGTCTAAAATTTACTTACTGACGCTGCATTCCACCCCACGTACCCTCCGCTCATCAAACAAATTCCTCCTTCATTGTCCAAAAGCTAGACTTCAGTCCTTCGGCTCCCGTTCGTTCTCTGTTTGTGCCCCTCATCTGCGGAATAAGCTACCAGACCAGGTCCGTAACTGCACCAGCATCGAAATTTACAAAAAGCAGCTGAAACACTTTTTCTTCACTCAGGCCTTTGATGAATAACTATCTTTCTCCATATAATTCTCTTGTACAGCGCTTTGAGCGACCAAGATATTGGTTGGATACTGCGCTTTATTAAGTATCGTGATATATAATTAACCATTTCTCTACCATACCAGTCCATGATGCAGTTGTGTTCACTGCAATCGCCTGCAAAACCAGTCCATGGCGCCAAAGTGCTACCATGGCGTCGTTTGTAATGCACTATAAGTGTCGTGTGCCGTACTAAATTTCATTTCGTTGCATCATATTTACATCATAATGATACATATTATGGTAGCAAAACGCCGCACGATCAAAATCTGGATACCGATTTGGCAGAGTTGATTCATGGTCCAGCGTACTTCAGCGACGGCGATGCGTTATGAAATGACTCGAGTAATTACAGTCTCGCAATCGGACGCCGACCAAATCACGCGACAGGGTCGGCGTCGAATGCACGATCGCACGTCATACGATGGCGATGGTCGTGTGTTGAAGTATGAACTAGGCTTACTCAATCTTCCCCATTTTACAAACCTCCAGAATTCCCAGTCTGTTTACTAACCGGGGCGAGCAGGTGGGATGTGGAATAGCTTCCTGATTATCTTGTCAGATCAATCATTGTTCATTTCACGCATTCATCACAAAATAGATTAGGTAATGGGGGGGGGGGAGTTGCTGATCGTGACTTGTATGTCGATTACTTCACGATAGTAACACTCATAGTAGAACACACCAAGACGGTGACATGACACCCGAAATTGCCAGCCAGAATAGTCCCAGAGGCCATCAACCCTAGGGTTTTTGTCACGGCGTGCATTTGTGGGCGAGATTCTATCAAAGTGGATAACCTCACGTATCATTAGCCGTGGTTACACTATATAAAATCCCCGGGTTTTTTGCGGTCACACCTATGAATTGCTGGGCTTCAGGAAACCCATGTCTGAAAAACACGGCAAGCTCGCTGTGCTTTTCGAAATCCCTGTGTTTTCGTTAGTTCTCAGCATGGCTACAGATGGCGCAGCCATTAAATGATGTCATTTTCACACCTCCAACAATGTGTGCGAATACAGAAAATGACCGAAGAGTCAGTACCAGGGGCGGATCCAGGATTTCGGAATAGGGGGGGCCTGGACACCGTCAGCCACAGGCCGACGGAGTCGCAAGGCGAGCGGAACAGGCGCGAAGCAACGACGGGGGGGTCTGGGGGCCTCCCCCAGAAAATTTTGAATTCTAGATGCGCTTAGATATGATTTCCAAGCATCTGGGAGGCATGATTTCCTCATCTATTTGCTCATTTTTTTGGAGTTATTGCCGACCCATTTTTAGTTGCTCTTCCAAAAATACGGGGGCTGCGGCCCCCTCGGCCCCCTTCTGGAGCCGCGCCTGGGTGCAATTGTGCAGCGCACCTGTTGCCGGGCTACTTAACTACAATGTAGTAGTGGGACCTCTCGCCCGGATTTTCGTACAAACGGGTCTGGAAAAACACGAGTATTTTCAACAGGTGTAACGTAGCTTTTAAAAAATTCTATCCAAAAGAGAATTTAACCCTTTCAGTGCCAGGATATCACGAAGTGCATGATACCATCATGCGATAATTTCTGAGAGAAATACTGCCCACTGGTTGGCTGTCTGAACATCTTGGATGTGCCCACCCTAATACATCTAAGATATTTTCCTATACTTCAGGCTGCCTCAGATGTTTGGGAAAAGAGTGGACGATATGCTGCCCCTAATGGTGCCGTGATGCGGACGTGCATTCTTGGAATTCAGGATTTCAAAAATATAAAAAATGTTATCAAGAATACGATTGACATCTGTAAAACGACTCATGTTGATCCGAGGTGAGCAGAAGGTTTTTGTGAGTCACTTCTTCATTGTTTGATTGTGATGCTCCTATAGACAATTCTCAAATTTACGTAAACGAGAAAGATCAGCATTCTTCCGCCAAAATTGCAGCAATAACCTCAGTCTGAAACTAAATGACGTGATGCAGAGAACCCCACGACAATCACTTCGATGACGTTGCGCAGTCGACCATTGATGAATCATGCATTGCGTCACGTCAGCCGGTTTCAGATCGAGGTCGTGGTTGCGATTTCGGCGGAAGTGCACAGATCTGCGAATTCGTGAATCGTATGTTAATATTTTTCACATCCATCCTCAATCATACTGTTTTGCAGATAGCATACCAGGCGATATCACAGACAATCACTACAGTGCAAAATTTGCGGTGTGCACTGGACAGCGATGCGTGGAATCTTCTCGCCAGCGATGACTGCCCAATACTCAGATGTCATCATATGAGCTGAGCTGTATCAGTACCCATATCATTCCTAGTGCGGAGCCCGAGGGATAATATGGGGTCGAAGTGCATGCATTTCACTTTCTCATTTTAGATGTCAAGCCTCTTGTGTTGCTGTATCCGCCGCCATCGCGATGATGCTTCGTAAAGAAGACAAACACATGACGTCAAAAGGAAGTATAGACACAGAGGCTATTATTACTGACAGTTTTCAGTATGCCAAGGCCTACCTTGATATACAAGAACAGGTACACAACTTTTCTTTAACTAATGCAGATGTGAGGTCACACTGCGATTTCCTGCACTACGACGGAACAGTCGGCATCAGGTGTCGCAAGCACAGTCAGGTCACAAAAACGAAAATGTGTACGATCATCGTGGAACAAGCAGCATCAGCGCACATGGAATCGTAACCATGTTCAGGTCACCTGCAAATGGATTACGCTCGTCGGGATGACACAGAAATTGAATAGGTGCAACTCTTGCGATTCGTGATCTTTTTGATCGGCGACTGATCCCAATCGTCGCAAGTGAGACGCAAACTGCAGTCATGTCACACCAGATCGGCGACTGATTTGTTCCACGCTGTCGTGCCTCAGACGCAAAGTGATCCAGAAAAGTCAGCGTGCGCCTGTTCTGTGCCATCGCAAGGTTGACCTGACATCCGCATAAAGACACATAGATGTGGATCGTGCTCCGGTGTGACAACGGTAGGGGTGTTTTTAAAGTTGACCGACCCAATGCTGGTTGACCCATCATTCAGTCGGGTCAGTCAACATGAAAAACACCCTTACCATTGCCGCACCGGAGCACAACACAAACCGCATCTATGTGTCTTTGGCTTTATTCAGTTTTCGTTCCATCTTGTGTTTGTACAGTTTGGTTTTTTTCTACGATGGCCAAAGCCAACAAGCGTTATACACCCCGATTTCACATCTCGCACGATCGCAGCAGCCCTGGTAGAATTTTCAACGGCCACTTCCATTTTCAACCTCGCTATCAGGAGTAAGGCAAATATTTCCTCTAGCGAGGTTGAAAAACACGTGTTGGTTCCCGATACCGCCACCAGGGATCCATCCCCTGGTGGTGGCATTGGGAACCAATGTGCACAATACAACCTCGAACCAGGAAATTTCTGCCTGTACTCCTCCTGGTAGTGAGGTTGAAAATTGAAGTGGCTGTCAAAAATTCTACCAGGGCATTGCGATGCGAGATGTTGAATTGTTGTATTGGCCCTGGTAAGTATGGAAAGCAGGCCATCTCAAGCTACAGTAGAGATCACAATTGACATCTGTAAACATACAGTACAGGTCACAATTGACATCCCTACGGCTTCGCTTAAGTTACTTACGGCTTTGGTTTCGCGTAACTCACTGCGTAACTCCCCAAAATTGCGCAACTCGCCTCGTAAATCACTGCGTAGCTAGCGAAATTCGCGTAATTCACAACGTAACTCACCTCGAAAGTTGCACGTAACATAGCTCTTGGGTTGTTGCGTAACTTACGCGAATTTAGGGATGTCAATTGTGACCTGTTATGTGCAAGTTACAGTAACTACTTACTCGCAATCTACAGGCTATGTTACACATAAGTTGCATGTTATTCAGGGTCTTAACGTCTCAGATCTCCACCCCTAAACCATGTCTCCATGGTTGTTATTAAATGATAGATTATTTCCTCTGGTACATTAGCCGTGGTTACACTACATAAAATCCCCGGGTTTTTTGCGGTCACACCTATGAATTGGCAGGCTTCAAGAAACCCGTGTCTGAAAAACACTGGTTTTTGGAACACGGCAAAATCGCCGTGCTTTTCGAAATCCCCGTGGTTTTGTTAGTTCTTCGCACGGCTACAGATGGCGCAGCCATTAAAGTGACGTCGTTTCGCGCCTCCAACAATTTGGACCAATACAGATACGACAGAAGAGTCAGTCGCTGTCGCCGGGCTACTTAACTACAATGTAGTGGTGTGACCTCTTGCTGGGATTTTGGTACACCCGGGTTTGACACGGGTCAGGAAAAACACGGGTATTTTGTTTATCTAGGTGGAGATGGGTAGTTAGATGTTCAACATTTCTCCCAACCCACTGGCCATGTCAGCTGAGTGCAAGGCCAACGTTTCTCTTGTTTTTAGAAATCGTAAACTTTTGTCCAATCATAATATCTTTTTTCTCTCCCACAGACTGAAGAACTCCACTTCCATATTAATGCCAGAACGCTGCGAGCTTTGAACCTGACTGAGCCGAAGAAGATGGGTTACACCTTTAAGTGCATGGGATGTGGGTTCTGGGCATTGAGACAACGGAATTTTCGTCAAGCTATTCAGAGTATACTGATGGAGGTAGGGTGCTCATTTAGTAACCAATAGACAAATCCCAAATTGACGTAAATGAGAAAGATCTGCGCACTTCTGCCAAATCGCAAACAGCCTCGGTCTGAACCTGAATACCGTGATGCAGACAACCCAACGACAGTGACTTCGACAATGTTGCAGAGTCGGCCATTGCTGAATCATGGATTGCGTCACGTCAGCTGGTTTCAGATCGAGGTTGTGGTTGCGATTTTGGCGTTAGTGCACAGATCTGCGAATTCGAGATTCGTCTATTGTCATGGTTGTTGACTGATTCGAAATCCTCTTGAGGCACGCTGCTTTGTCATATTCTTCTTCACCATGTTTCGAACCACTCCCTGTCTAATCCGTGCTCCAAAACTGTCTCAGTTCAGCAGTTGTCAGAACGTCACCAATAGGCGTTGCTATTATCATGATTATGTATTAAGCCTATAGCGTACATCACACTTCTGACTGGAGACAACTAGTCGCCACTGAGCTACCTGGCGACTGGGAGATTCTAGCTGGAACTGGAGGCGACTGATATCAGTCGCCAGAAATGGTCGATGTATGCACCCTTGCGACTCACTGGAACTGAGATTTTGCCAGTCGCTGTGAGTTGCACATGTTCAACTTTCTAGCGACTATTGTAGGCCTACCCAGTTTTGTTCAGTCGCTATGATACGGGCTTGCGACTGATCAGTGCCAGTTTTCTGAACAAAACCTAGTGTACCCGAGTTGCTGTCAGTCACCAGTGCAATGTACTACACGGTCAGGACATGGCGACTGATTGGATCCATCCTCCAAGTTTTACTGAGTTGCTGAATTGGCGATGTATGCGCGTACATCACCAGAAACTGATCAGGAGCCATGTTCCCGAAGCCGTCGTTAGGTTAACGATGTCGTTAAAACTGGAAAAATGCATAGCGTAACGACATACGACGGCTTTGGGAACATGGCTCCTGATCAGTTACCTCCAGTCGCAAGTGCGATGTACGCCTCGCTTTAGAATAGGCAGTAAACTAAACTTGTAAATTGTTGTGAACGGAATATTGTGTTTCCATGTAAAGGTGCATTACCCATTTAAAAGTGCATTACCCATTTAAAGGTGCATTACCCATTTAAAGGTGCATTACCCATTTAAATTTCTTTTAAGGGTGGAGATGCTGACGCAAATTGTGCTGTAGCTGGTGCGATGCTTGGCTGTCGGTTAGGTGTCCAGAATCTTCCCCCGTCGTGGATCAGTGGCTTCAGACACAAACGATGGTTGGATGATCAGATCTCTAGGTAAAGCTTATCACTGACCGTTCTCAAATTGACGTAAACGACAATGATCTGCTTACTTCCGGCGAAATCTCAACCACAACCTCGGTCTGAAACTGAATGACGTAACGCAGACAACCCCATGACAGTGATGTCAAAGATGTTGCGTCAGAGTCGACCATTGCTGAATCATGGATGGCGTCATCAGCCGGTTTCAGATCGAGGTTCTGGTTTGAGATTTTGGTGGAAATGAGCAGATCTGCAAATTCGAGAATCGTCTCGAGTATACTTTTGGGGTTAAAGCCCCACTGATGCATTAGGTTTGCTATCTCATGGTAGTTGACGTAACCTTTGTCTTTACACAACCTCACTTATAGGTTTACAAATGTTGTCAATGCTTGTGCGTGCCTAGGATTTTGAGCAGAGGGGGACCGAGGGCCATTGATGATGGAGCCAGAGGGGGTAGCGCAAGGGGGCTGTCCTCCTCACGTAAGAAATTTAGTAAAATCTGCACACCGAAGACGCCATTTCCCAGCATTTCAGCCTTGAACATCTTGACTGAGTGAACCTGGTCGCCTCCGCCACACCCAACAACGGATACCTGATGGGCTTACTATAACAACAGAATTATGGCGGGTACTACATTATATCAGAGCAGGGGTCCGAAGTTGCCCCTCTCCCTGTCATTTATGCTCGCTTGAAGTGATACGGGTAAAAAAATCTATGGCCTGCGCGAGCGGGGGGGGGGTCCGGACCCCCCTCTGGACACGCGCCTGCAGTGTACATTGTGTATCAGCATAGTGCTAATTCATGGTGACGAGGTTGATCATGATCAGTGTATCCATCCATTTCAATGCAAATCTATCTATTTGAAGAGGAGGAGAGTATCTAGGACCCTACTCCTGGGCCCGTATGCATAAAGGTGGAATAAGCTTATAACGTTAGGTTATACCTGGAATAAGCTTATTCCACTTTTATGCATACGGGCCCTGAAGTATGCTGTCAGCACTCAAGACGAGTTTTTGAAATAAATATACCATATTTTAATTGCAGTGTTGTTCACACACATTTTAATACAATGCACCCTCGCTCTTACGAACCTCTATTTTACGAACTCCCGGATATTACGAACCCAAAATTTCATGACATGTATGTAAATCCTCGCTATTACCAACTCCGCGTTAGTACGAACTTAACCCTTGGACCCCGAAGGGTTCGTAATAGCGAGGATCTGAACCACTATTCTGTAAATGTTTACTTCTGAGCGGCAACCAACGATGATTTTGTGTGGAGAAGCAGATGGATATTTGTGACCCGGCACAACAAAATGAGTCAGAATGCGCACAGAAGAAGACTGAAGTTGACACCAGACAACAACTACAGTGAGAAATCGACAAAGTCAAATTTCACAATGGGCAGACAATCCTGAAATCAACAAACCGTTGGTGTCACCTTGGACATGTTGGGTCTTCTTCTGTGCGCATTCCGACTCATTTTGCTGTGCTGGGTTACATATACAGTAGAACTCGCGTAACTCGGCACCTTCGGGACTGGGAATTTTTTGACGACTTACAAGAAGGACGAGTAAAGATAACTCGTCATGCTGACGACTTGCATGTAACTCGTCAAAATGACGACTTGCAGTCCAACTCATCAGTGACGACTTGATGTCTGTGCTGGGAATTCCTGGTTTCCCTGCATTGTACATGTGCACGTACGTCTATACATCATCTTTGATC
>NMRB01004188.1:0-19345 GCA_002633025.1 Notospermus geniculatus
GCAATATTTGTCATGATTTTGTGACGTCATTTGCTGCTTGTTCTCCTGATACTCAAAATGTGGTATGTCTCCATCTCATTTTGTGTGATATTCTGTTATTGCTCTTTAGTTTAGCAGTCTACACCATCACGCTAGGCCGTGGCGTGAAATCACGCTACAGCGTGAAAACCTTCTGTGGAAACCAAATTTTTACACACAGAATTGTGTACAAATTCAGCATTGAAAAAAAAATTAAAATTCTTCCTTAATATATCGAGTTATGTGTGTTCAACATGAATATGGCCGATTTTTTTCAATTAAAAGTTTTTTAAAGAAAAAAGTTTTTGAAAATTGGGCCCTACATTTTGTACAGGCGAATGTACAGTCACGCATTACCGTGATGGTGTAGACTGTTTAGTCTTGGTCTTATTGCTCTTGTTTGTTGAATCGTAGCATTATTTGGGACAAAAAATGACTCACCCCTACGGCCTACCTTGTGTTCCATTGCAGATTGTTGCCGTAGCAGCCCGTGATCTTCAACGTGCCAAAGATTTTGCCACCAAACATAAGATTGATAAGGCATATGGAAGTTATGAGGAACTAGCCAAGGATCCTGAGATAGGTAACAATTCATTTCTACAGCTTCTTTTGATTGATGTCTTTTGAATCGCAATGTAATGTGTCACCAGGAATAGGTTTGTATTGGAGAACTCTCTCTGGAGCGGCCACTCTTCTTATGCTGTGGGGTTTGAGGTTTTAGAATTTTATAACGAGTCGAGGACAGCAGTTCGGAAGCAGCTCCTCTGACAAGAGTCTGTACAACTGAATGACAGCAAAATATACAAAATATACAAAGTACTACGTTTAAGGTGGGCCTTGAAGGGTGACCTTGTCCAGATGGTCAGCATTTTTTTCCAGATATCTACATGGGCATCATACACACCCACCGTCTTGATGTGGGCAAAATGTGTCTTGACCATGTTTGAGACATGACCAGTCCGAATTGTAATCTTTTTTTCAGATGTCATTTATATTGGCATCATTCACATCCACCACCTCAGTGTGAGCAAAATGTGTCTTGACCATGGGAAACATCTCCTTCTGGAGACGCCACTGACAACATGCTATAAGGATTCCAAGGAGTTGACAGATTATGCCAAGTCTAAGAAGCTCTTTTTGATGGAGGTAATGAGAATTAGACTTTTTTCACTTGAAAGATGCTCTTTTGTTTTCCAATATAATTCATGTTTCAGTGGACAGAACATATTTCATTACCAGACCTGATTGCTTGGATTCACTTGAATGCTGAGTTCCACACATGTTGTCATGGAATTTCATTGAAAAATAGTGTCATGACATCATTTATGAAAAAAACATAGCATATTAGGCCATTCAACATAAATTACTTGTTTATCATCACCGCCCGTCCCAACATTTAGCTCCCATGCCGATTTTTTTGATATTTGATATATCAAATATCAAGGTACCGTCCGCTCCAAATTCTTGCCCTCTGCTTCACCTTTGATTTTTGTTATTGTTTATCAAACAACCTCCTGACCTGATTTTCCCAGACCTGATGGGCTTTTGATACCGTAATTGATATCCATTGCACCACCGATGATCCTATTCCTGGCCAGAATAAACAGACCTACCGTAGCATTGGCATTGTTGATGTATGAATAATATAAAATAGCCTGGAATCGAGATAATAATAGATATAGGCCTAGTCAGCTGGTCACTTCCTGTGTTTTTCCACACATGTCTCGCTCAAATNTAGTCAGCTGGTCACTTCCTGTGTTTTTCCACACATGTCTCGCTCAAATATCAAATATCAAAGGCCCTCCCGATCAAACATTGTTACCCAGATGAAATATCAAATATCAAATATCAAAGGCCCTCCCTCTCCAATATCATAAGGTTGAATGATGATAAACAAGTAATTTATGTTGAATGGCCTTATCATGCTGCATACTTGTTAATATCTTTTTCAGGCCCTCTGGACCCGTTGTTTCCCAGCTTTTGCCTTTCTGAATGAAAAACTGGCAGCTGGGGCTATTGGTGTGCCCAAGTACCTCAGCATCACATTTTGTTATGCTTATAAACCACGAGAGTGTCATCCAATTCATGGAGCCCAGTTGGAGATGGGCGTTTATCTCAACCATATTGCACTGAATGTGTTTGGTGAGGAGCCTGTGGAGACATCAATTACAAGTGCCAAGTATGAAAATGGTAAGGAATTTGAGAAACACTGATCAATGACGATGTCAGATATTTTGTTACACTTGTTATCACTTGTCTTATATTCATTGACAAGTCCATTGAAAACGACCGAAAGTTCCTAAATCCTGCTACGAAAGTTTCTCGGATGAAAATCTTGGCCCAGTTTGGCACTGAATCTGTTTTGCTCCTGTATTTTCAAAACCTCACACTTATAATGTAAGACTTTTTGTTGTGCTGGTTCCAGATATCATACTGTCTATTGCTTACACTTTGAAGTTCAAGAATGGTGGAATAGCACAGCTGTTTGGCACTTTTGAAGTGGATGCTTTGAACAGGGTTTATATCGTTGGAACTAAAGGAACAATTGAGGTAAGACTTGTTTCCATGTGACAGGCCTTCCTCCAGTGACAAGACATGGCCGATACAGTCTCTGGGGGAATGGGAGTTTGTATCACACGTTTTCTGTCTCAGAGACATTTCATCATCATCTTCAGATTCCCGACTTCGGTTGGTGCCCAAGTGAAGTGATTGTCAATGGAGAGAAGCATGAGTTTCCTCTTCCTAAACACAACCAAGCTGACTTTAACTACCCCCGGAGTGTTGGTCTCTTCTATGAAGTACCCAAAGTGGCTGACTGCATCAGGAAAGGTACATGTTTCTTGCATTTCTTGTCCATTCTTGTGCTTGAAAGCTATCTCTCAAGGTGTAGTTACTTCAGTCTGCTTTTAATGATCAGAAAGTCTGATTCAAAATTGCTACGTGTATTGCTGTGACACTGGCACGGTGTGGCAAACATTGTTCCAGTTGATCTTATGCTTCTATGAATTTACATCTTGATTTTTATTTTCAGGCCTTCTGGAATGTCCGCTAGTGCCACATTGTGACACGTTGATAGTGGCCAAAATTGCTGACCAAGCCTTGGCATGAATGGTGGGGGATTGACAGACACAGATTCATTCTACCTCTGATTTTATGGGTCACTGAGATAATGCTACTGTGAGAGAGCCGTCTAGCAAGGCCTTCATTCTTCGTAGGTGACCTTTCCAAGTTGTGGAGTGTACAATCAGTGTAATTAAAAAGGATTTGTGGATTCTTTGGGGTTGATTTTCTCTAGAGAAGTTCCATACGTGCCATATTATTTTTGGTGCTATTTTTGACTCTTGCCCTCCAAATTAGTTGGTGCTGTTTTACTTGTGCCATAGACCTGTAGTTTTAGATGTGGACAGACGTGAACTTTGTATACATGTATGTGAGTACCATGTGTATTGTTCGAAGATCCAGTCCCACCTAGGAATTGATTCCGATCCACAATGTTCCCCTCCAATTTGGTGAACCAACGTCTTTCATGTGGGGATTCGTTAGAGATGGCATCTGATTTAGGACTTGAAAACAATAAAGAATAGAATAAGAAAGTAAAAAGTGCTTGCCTCCTCTTCTGTTTGTGCACAGGGCAGACTGTCAACTATCAATTTTAAAGGCCCGGGTCCATACTGAGACCGCCACCATGTCACCTGTAGTGCATTTTTAGCTCAGCTTTCAGCTGAGCTAGTCATATGTATACTGAGTGGCGTCCGTCTGTGTGTCGTCCGTGAAACTGGCACGTTTCGCAACNTCTGTTTCCTAACAATTTCATAGCCAATTTCATTGTTCTCACTCCAAACGAAGGAAAATCGCTTCCGTTTTTAGCTCAGCTGACCAAAGGTCAGCGGAGCTAGTCATATGTATACTGAGTGGCGTCCGTCTGTGTGTGTGTCGTCCGTGAAACTGGCACGTTTCGCAACCGCAAGGTCCAGGGTCATGAAAGTTGGTGAAGAGGTAGGCCCTAGGAAGGACTCGAAACAGAACCAAAAAAAATTGCGATTTGACCTACATTATATCCTCCAGGGGGCATTTTCCGTAAAATGGAAAATCCCAATAACTCAGCCCAAAAGCAATATATCAAATAGAAATTGACAGGGTATGGAGCTTGATTTTTGATGCACCAAGTGCGATGGTAATTAATTCGAAATTTGCTCTCCAGGGGGGCGCTAGCTGACAAAATAGAAAACAGCACTGTTTGAATTTCCCGCGCCAGCTACTATGACATGTTGGATGCTCTTTTGTTCAAGGAATGAGGAATCATGGGAAATGTGGTGGTGCTTGCACAAAGTGAATCGAGATGAAATATACTTATAATAATGGCATAAAATCCCTATGATCATACACAATCGCCTTATGAAATCATACGTGAGTGCTATTTTAGAGTGTCATCAATCAATAACTGAAAGTATTTTGCACCAAAACTACACGAATGGGTTGGAAATGTGGCAATATATCATCAGGAAAAATTCGCAGTGATCGAACCGAGCAAGCGTTCTCGGCTTCGTGCACAGTCATTCCAACTCTTCGACCCGGGCTGCTTTCATAGCCTGCTGCCTTAAAAATTGCTAACATTTCACATATTTTGATTATTTAATACATATTTAGTCTGATTGGTACCATTATCGACGAAGGGATATGAGAATTTTGATGTAGGCTTACTATCGACGGCACCTCGCATTCACGGTTCGCTCGCTTTCATGTCGTCATTTCGAGTCTCTGACTCTGGGCGTCTGGCTGTTTTTGTAGCGTACGACAATAAAAATTCCGTCCTGATAAAATTTCCTTTCCAATGGCATAAAGTTTGCCCTTGTTGGTCATTTCTACGAAGAGATATTTAGGCCTACTTGATCTGGCTTCGCGCCAACAAGCATGCAGACGATCTCCATGAGTGTGTCACCTGACGATGTTTCTGGTCAGCCACCCGGGGTCAGCTAGTCTGACTTAACATGCCAATGAGCAGAAATAAGCTATGATGGAAACTATGAGAGGCTCAAATTGGGTTTTTGTTCAATATTCTGTTTTCATTGCAAGCTTTACTTAGACACCGGTAACCATTTTGGGACCAAGTTATCAGGATTGACTGAATGGGAAGAAATCGCAAGTTCAGCCAATCAGAAAATTGCCTGCTTAAATATGGTGCTGCAGGCGGGAAATTTGAATTCACTTGAGAGGACTTTCATGTCAAGGGGTGAGATTTAGCTTTTACAACTTTGGCAGTTTTGGAGTGTTTATTATATACATGTATTGCCGTACTGTGGTGCATTGTACGCTTCATGGAAAAGCATTCCTTTATTACTTCCCACAAAATGGCTCTGATATGATGTATCATCTCGATTCATGAAGTCATATTAACCCCTTCCCACTCAATGGGTGTAATACGCCATCCATCTCGATTCATCCAGAGATATTAACCCCTTCCTACCCAGGTGGTCTGAAAAGATATCTTTTCGATTCACGAAGTGATATTAACCCCTTCCCACCCAATGGGTGTAATATGAAACCTATCTCGATTCACCAAGAAATATTAACCCCTTCCTAACCCAAGTGGTCTGATGAGATATCTTTTTTGATTCATGAAGTGATATTAACCCCTTCCCACCCAATGAGTGTAATACGATATTTATCTCGATTCCCCAAGTGATATTAACTCCTTCCTTCCCAAGTGGTCTGATAAGAGTCACAGTCTGATAAGATTTTCGATTCACGGAGTGATATTAACCCCTTCACGCCCAGTGGGTGTCATACGACATCTATATTGATTCACCAAGAGATATTAACCCCTTCCTACCCAAAATGGTCTGATAAGATGTCTTTTTCGATTCACGAAGTGATATTAACCCCTTTCCACTGAACTGATTTCCATGAGGAAAGCTTTGCTTGTTAACCATTAAAAAGGCACATTATTCGTACTTGTATCTCATTTCCACTCTTTCAGCCTCTTGAGTTGGCAGGTAATAGTCAGCTGAGCGCAAGGCCCTCGGGCCTCTTGTTTTTTAGAATCTTACCTTTCAGGAAACGTTCGCAGCTTGAAATTGAAGATTTTCATTGATATTAATTGATACGCAATAAGAGGGATTAAATATCAGAGGTGGAGTTCGGTAGAAACCAGACGGACTGCGCAAATTTCAATGCTCTATCGATTATTCCATAAACACATTCAAGACATGCTCTTCACAACAAACAGTAGCGCTGTTACTTTATCATCAGGTTCACAGGTTCGCACTGAAAACATGTCGTTGCTGCTGGTCGTCTATTTCCGTGCCTCTGAAACTCTCCTTTCCATGTGGACACGACATTTTGTGGTGTTCGTGAGCAGAACGGCCGGTGAAACTCCTTGGTTCTTGGCTACATTGGTTGTTGGCGACGCAGTTTAGGACATCACCATCACGGCATACGTATCGAGCATTCGCGACGTCACCATCGCCATTCAATCGATTTTATCAAACTTCGTACATGAAGGCAATCGACGTCATCTTCGGAGGTACTCGGCTACATTCGGGCGGCCATCGTAACCTACCTCGACTGTATATAGGAGCCTCGGCGTAGTAATCATCTCGCAAATCACGAGATAATTCAGTGATTCGCCGCAGTGAGTGGGTCGTCTGTGACATTGACCGTAACCTTCCGCACTTGATGATATAGTGCAGACCAATGCTGACACTTTTTCACGTATAAATGGGTTCTTTGCGCATTATATCGGTGGGATAATTTTATTTATTGTAGAATCTGAAGTTATTCAGTGGATTAAGGCACATGTTAGGCAGTGATAACACCGAGGATGGACAACGTTACAATGTCGAAACAAAATGGCCGACCAGCCTTCACTTCACCACTTGAGAAGTTCAACCTACTGCTATAGCGTGAGTGACCCTTCATCAGGTAAGGTAACATGCTTCAACTCATTTTTCTATGTGTAGCAACACTCACAATCCCTAATTGGTAACTTTGATCATTCAGATCGATAGATTTGAACAGTCTTGTCGAGCATGACCGAAGAAGTAGATCCCGGAGCAATATGGCGCTGTCCGATATACGTCAGAGTTACGATGTAGGCATGAATCGTTCTCTGACGTTCAGATTGACATGAAGGTCGCTAGAGAGGTGTGGGCAATCGAAGAAAACGGATGGTTTGTCGGGATGACGCCGAGATCGTTGGCACGTTCGCGGTTGTCATGGTCATCGGACACAAATCATATTGTTTTTGATTAATGGTGTCTGTGTGTGTGCGTGTGTCTGTGTTTGTGTCCGTCTGTCACACCTTCATATCTCATCTCCTTGAACAGCTACAGCTTTGGAAACAAATCCTACACCTAGGTTTGTCGTGCTGGGTAATCCAGTGAGCTAATCATTTTCAACCTCAGCTGTCTCCATCATGATGTAATCAACATATCAGACCTGATATTTTATCCGTCACGCTTTTATCTGACGGCATAACTCGTCTCCTTTAACACATAGAGCAAACTTCTGCCCTTTAGGTTTTGAAGTATCTCTTCCTGTGGTGGATGTAGAGGCATGATATCACCCATGCTTAGGTTATTGAGGATGCCCATTTCGATTATGCAATGACCCTGATGATCCGAGGTCAATGTCAAACTTGATAGTTTGAAATATCTCTGGGTGTGCATGGTAGAGGTAGAGGTATGATATCACCTATACTTGGGTTATTGAAGATGCTCATTTTCCATTATGCAGTGACCTTGATGATCATAATGATCTGACATTATGACAAGTTCCATTCTCATGTAATGAACCTGCGGGAACCATATGGCATTTGCAATGTCCTCTTGTTATTCTTCTGTCGCTCAGCTGATTTATATTTTAGGGAAAATGCCAAAATAGTTATGTTTTATTCTAAATTGTGTTTTCATTCCGGATTACAATGTTAGGTTATCCTAACTGGTGAGATCAGGTGTACACGTCATCATTCATTATCGTCAGTTGGCTTTGGAATCTCGAGCAGGACGGTCGTTCACCGGTGTAATAGAATCTAATATCCCCCGATTTTTGATGTCCCCCAATAATACATTTACGGATTAAGCGGCACCATTGGATTGGACTCTAGAGAGACCAACACCCTTAATCCTGCGACAAACAATGTCAGGAAGATGGGGCATTAGATTCTATCAGACCTGTTTGCCTTGCTTCATCCTCCCACAACAGCGGTTTTTACCTCGCTCCTCTTCATCCACTCACACAAACCCCTTCTGAAATATAACATATCCAGTGAATCTGGTGCGGCTGTTCTATACTCCAGTTGCACTCCCTCTGTTATTGTGGTTTTGGTACTTCTGTGGTTTTATCCTGTTTTATCGTAGAAGTTTTGTACGTACAAATCACTGTCATGTCTTTTCAAAATTGACTGAACCGTGGTAAGTGGTGTCGGTAATCTCTCTAGATAGGCCGAAGATTGATGCGGCGGTCGTGAATGGGTCATATGAATAAAGACTAGTAAATGGTTTTACTTGAATTTTGCAATACAAATGCACTAGGCTATGCTGTACAAATCTGAAAACACATTTACGGATTAAGCGGCACCATTGGATTGGACTCAAGAGAGACCAAGACCCTTAATCCTGCGACATACAATGCATGGGGACATCAGGAAGATGGGGGCATTAAATTCTATCAGACCTGTTCGCCTTGCTTCATCCTCCCACAGCAGGGGTTTTTACCTCGCTCCTCTTCATCCACTCCCACAAACACCTGCTGAAATAGAACATCCAGTGAATCTGGGGCGGCTGTTCTATACTCCAGTTGCACTCCTTCTATTGTCGTCGTTTTGGTACTTTCGTGGTTTTATCCTGTTTTATCGTAGAAGTTTTGTATGTACAAATCACTGTCATGTCTTTTCAAAATTGACTGAACCGTGGTAAGTGGTGTCGGTAATCTCTCTAGATAGGCCGAAGATTGACGCGGTGGTCGTCAATGGGTCATATGAATAAAGACTAGTAAATGCTTTTACTTGAATTTTGCAATACAAATGCACTAGGCTATGCTGTACAAATCTGAAGTAAAAGCATTTGCTAGGGTTTATTCATATGACCCATTATGATGCCGGCAATCTCTTTTTGAGATAAGCCGAAGATTGCGGCAGTCGTCATGAATTTATGCCGGTAATCTCATTTTAGATAGGCCGAAGATTAACGCAGTGGTCGTCAACATAATGCCGGTAATCTCTTTTTGAGATAGGCCGAAGCCGGGGACCGAAGGCAATCTCTTTGGAGTGGAGATGTGCCGAGGTCTGATGCCGAGGTCTTTTAGAAAGGCTCATGATTAACGTGTGGGTTGTCGATATATCTCGTGAGACAAGGCTGAGGGAGACATATACTGTATTCCCTGCAATAAGTGGCCGCGGCGGGAAACCGAATTCACGCGAGATCATTGATTTTACATGTTGGGTTGGAATACGAAATGTAGAAACCGCGGATAAATGATATATTACGTCTGGGGCAATGGCTGTTGTCGGATTTCTAGGCCTAGTTCCTTCATGAATGGCTGTAATTTTGTTCATTTTTCTTGTAAATGAAGTAACACCTGGTCTCTTTTCGGTTACGCACGCCTGGTAGGCCTATCTCCATTACGACACCAACTCAAAATCAGGCCTATTCAACCCGAGGCTTTTGAATTCCCCATTGACTACCCAACATGTATAATCAATGATCTCGCGTGAATTCGGTTTCCCGCCGCGGCCACTTATTGCAGGGAATACAGTATAATGGTGAAAGAGGCTGGCCTTATTAGCCCACCTGTGAGCTATAGTCGTCATGCGGTGTCTTTCGTCCGTCGTCGTCCATCCGATATGTGCTCAAAACTGATATGTGCCTCCTCTGTCATTTGTGGCATCTCCAACCAGGTGAGCACATGGTCCATGGACCATTTCATTACTGTAGTGATGACACTCTGGTGGCTTTCGTTACCGAGTAGGTACGCCAACTCGCGAGTCATACGGTACGATTCGCATTACAGGTGTGTATGAGGTCATAAAATTCGATGGATGACGGAGCAGTATTGGAACTGGGGAAGGCTTCCTCAAGGCTTCCGTTACCTAGAAGTATACGGTATACGAAAACACCGGTTAACAAAGGCTTCAAATGGATTCATGACCGTGAAGCCATTGTTAACCGGCGTTTTCGTATACCGTATAGGCCTACTTCTATGTAAAGGAAGTCTTAGGCTACATTAAAGCTAACAGGTCAGATATACATACTCTCCGACTTGAATGCAAAAATATTTACACTCAACTTCGGCAGACCACGAGGCTGCCGAAGTCGAGCGTTCGGTAGTGTTCGTAATGTACACTGCCCTCCAAACGACGACTGCAGTAACTGCACTTACTGCGGTCTTGCGTTTTATGCCATATCTCCCTTGTTTTAGGTGGCAGCTCTGAATAATTTTGCAAGAAAGGAGAGTTGTATCTACTGATGTTATTACACACCTACTGGTTTATATTCCGCCGTCTTCGCGCCTCTCGCGTTATCACGTCATGACGTCACGCGCACCTGTGACGTGATGTTCGTTTCAACAAATCGTTTTCGTTATCCGCGTCACAAGCCCAGAAGCATCAGATTCAGAAGCGGCAGGTTCAACCTTTGCTGCTTTCTCTGTTAAAAGGCCATGGACGTAGGCCTAATGCGTCCCACAAACATGTCAAAGTAATCTAACCTTTAGATGACATACCCTTCAGGTACTGTACAGCTATGTCCAATTCCATTATTATCTTATGACGACTCCTTTCTCGATTTTGATCTCATCTCATTTGTCGTCGCGGTTGTCTCGTCAGTCGTTGGTCAATAACTAGGCCTATGACGTCTGTTTGTCTATATATCATTTGAATGACTTGAACGAAACTCAGCTTAGTAAGTATATTAGGCCTTTAATCTAGGCCCTTCTGTTATGTCAGTCGTTTGTACTTATTTGCTCCTGTATGTGTTTTCAGAACATAATTCATTAATAAATGAGTTAGAAGAATTCATCTAACGTTAGTCGCCGATTCGTCCTATACCTCGTACAAACCAAAATTCTGAAGGTCTGGAGGACTGAAGGATTGAGAGTCTGACGGGTGATTCTACAAACGTCCGAAGTCATCGTGCCGGGTCGATCGAGAAGACTGCACCAGAAGACTTGTCGTGAGTTGTGTCACCGATCTGTTTGGTTAAAAGGTAAAGGCGTCGAATCATCATGAGTACTACAGAAGGTGAGGTAGAAGTTCACCTCGAAGAGGGTGATACTGATAGTTCAGTTCCCCAGCTGACCATTGCCAGGTCAGAAGCATTGAAAGTCAAGCGTAAAACGTTACGCGCAAAGATCACTCGTGCGGTGAATAGGCTTTCAGGAAAAATGAAGGAAGGGAGCCTCTCTAGGTCACGCCTCGACAAAGAGATGGTCGTCCTACGGAAAGATTTCACCGAGGCTTGTGCGGTGAACTCCGAGATGTTCTTAGACCAAGATGCCGATGTCAAACGTTTGGAAGAGTGGGATGATGTTATTACTGATGAGTTCTACGAATTTGAAGAAGCAGTTGAAGCCTATGTAAAGCATGCAAATGCAAGTAACCCAGCTCCTCCGCCACAGTCCGTCAGTGATAAACAAGAGAGTGCGCCCATTAGCCTAGCGAACGACACCTTAGCTGCCTCGTCAGTGAGCGACAATCACGATGAAACTCCTATCCCAAGAGATTCACAGTCGGTTCCTTCTTCAAGACCTAATGAACTGTCTGTTAGTGTGAATAGCAATACTCAGAGTAGTAGTAATAGTAGGCCTAGTGTGAGTACTTTAGGCCCACAAGCTGATGAATTTGATTCCTGGATAGATGAGTTAGTTGAGTTTCAGGAGACTGTTCTCCCTGGTTCTTCAAAAGAAATGTCAATGGCAGATGCCCTTTATCATGTTTATAGGTTAGAAGCAAGCAGAGATGTCCCAACTTTGAAATTGAGCAAGTTTAGCGGAAGCGCTCTAGCATATGTTGATTTCATTGACTGTTTCAGAATTCATATTCATGATAAGCCCTTCTTCTCAGATGATATGCGCATGGCGCAACTTAAGATGCACCTTACTGGGGATGCAGAACGCGCTATCTCCGGATTAGGCTCGGGAGGGTCAATGTACGCAACCGCATTGAAAATGTTGAAAGAGCAATTCGGGCAGAAAAGCGCTATCGCTAGAGCTTGTGTTGACAAATTAACCAAGGGGTCGAAAATTGCCAAAAATGATCGCAAGGGTCTCCGTGACCTATCAATTGGTGTTGTGAATTCGCTCGCCACCTTACACCGATTAAAGTTCTTTGCCGACGCGAACGCATCCGAAACATTGCGCCAGATAATAAAACGCCTTCCAGATCAACTGATCCATCGTTGGAAAGGAGTATCTGCAGATATAAGAGAACGAGGAGAATGTCCTGGCCTACCTCACACCTCTGATTTCTTACGCAAACGCGTCAAAGCCGACTATGACCCAGATTTCGGGGACCTAGCCTGTGAGAATCGTAAATCAGAATCTTCTCACCCTGTTCCCAAAATGGATCGCCGCAAGGGAGTTGCTGCCCAAGAGAAGAAACCATTGAAGTGCTTCATATGCGAGTTATGCGAATGTCCAACTCTGATTGATTCCACAGTCTCTGAACGTGTGAAGCTGGTGAAAGATCATCGTCTTTGTTTTGGTTGTCTAAACCGTGGACATCCGTCTAGAGATTGCCGTAGCAAGAAGAAGTGTGACAAAGATGGTTGTACCCGAATACATCATCCATTACTACATACAGACCCACCCAGTGCAAGCAGTGCGATGCCCACCACCCTCGATTTGGATGGAATTCTTCCAGTCGTCCGAGTGATTTTCAAGTCAGGAAATGGTCGTGTTCGAGAGGGTAACGTTCTCCTTGATAGTGGAGCAGGTACGACGATAATACGCCGAGATTTCGCACGTGCTTTAGGATTGCAGGGGAGAAGAGAAGGTCTTGAACTCTCTGTTGTAGGTGGAGAAACCATTGATCAGATGGATAGCAGACGATTGAAATTTTGGATTTCAGCAATAGATGGACCCGAAGAACATGAAATAGAAGCTCATGAGATTGACAATACAGTATTGAGTGTCCCTCGTCTTGATCGTCAGTGGCTGTCTTCCTTCGTCCACCTGTCGGATGTGACGTTCTCCCACAAAGCTGGCCCAGTGGATCTCATTTTAGGAGTGCAATATAGCCATCTGCATGCCGAAGAAGAAGTTCGCCAAGGTAGACCCTTTGAACCAATAGGAAAGAAGACCCCACTTGGATGGTGTGTGATGGGAGCAGGAAATACCTCCAATTCATCCATTTGTGTCAACGCTGTTAGTGGACTGCAGCCGGATCTCAGTCGAATGTACGATTTAGAGACTATTGGAGTACGCGCTCCAAACTGCGATTGTTCAGGGGAAATCATGTCCTTGGAAAACCAGAAGGCTCTAGAAAGTTTTGAGAATAGCTTCCAGAAGGAAGGAAATCGGTATTCAATTGGACTTCCTTGAAAAGGGGCCCAAAGGACCTCCCAGATAATCGCCCATTGGCAGAGAAACGACTAGTTTCGTTGGAGAGAAGTCTGATGAAACAACCCGAGAGAGCTGAGCTGTATAAGAAAGCTGTTGATGAGTATGTGGAAAAGGGATGGGCAGTCAAAGTTAAGCCAGAAGAGTTAGACACAAAACCGTTCTACTACTTACCGCATCATGGTGTCTATCGCCCAGAGAGAGTTAGCACACCCCTACGAGTGGTGTTCGATCCTAATCCTGCATGTCTGTACCATGGAGTATCGCTGAATTCATTCCTTCGCAAAGGTCCAAATCTGATGGGAGATCTACTTGGAGTGCTCATACGCTTCAGAGAAGAGAGAGTAGCCATAGTTGGAGACATATCAAAGATGTTTCTACAAGGGCTGCTGAAAGATGAAGACACCCATGTGCATCGCTTCTTGTGGAGAAATCTTGAAGTGACAAAGGAGCCTGATGTTTATCGACTCACAAGAGTGACGTTTGGGGACAAGCCATCGCCAGACATGGCCAGTTTCATCATCCTAAAGATTGCAGAAGCGTACAAGGAAATCTATCCGGAGGCAGCTGAAATTCTTCAGCGAGATCGCTACATGGATGACATGATTCACTCTTGCCAGTTGACTGCAGCAGCAGAGAAAAGAACTTCAGAATTAGATGAGATGTTGGCCAGTGGTAGTTTCAAAGCGAAAGAATGGTACGTCACTTCATCCAATGATGCCCTGGAACCAGAGAACACAGAAGAGAATTCGGAGATTCCCCTAGATATCAGTCTGAACAGAGATGGAATGATGAAGACACTTGGAGTTGGATGGCACCGCAGGACAGACTCAATCCTGTTTGAAGTGAAGAATCTGGAGTTGAATGTCTTTACGAAGCGTTCAGTACTGTCGAAATTATCAACGCTGTATGATCCGTTGGGATTAGCAACACCAGTCACTATCAGGGCAAAGTGTGCTATGCAGGGAATTTGGAGATTGGAGAAGATGGGCTGGGACGATGCCCTTCCTTCAGATTACGTTGAGCTATGGCAAGACATCTTCCAAGACTTCAAGCAGTTGGAGACAACAAAGCTACCAAGATGCGTAAAGCCAATCAATGCCACCGGGACACCAGAGTTGCATACCTTTGCCGATGCAAGCGCAGTAGCGTACGGAGCCGTCGCATATATGCTTTGGCCCACACCAGATGGTCCGTCCGTTCGTCTTATGGCCGCTAAAGCTCGTGTTGCACCTCTCCGACAAACAACAATCCCTCGTTTAGAGCTGATGGCTGCACTCGTCGCATCAAGATTAGCCAAGACAATCCACAGTGAACTTCGTCTGAAACCCATCGTGCAGTTCTGGTCAGATTCACGAATTGTGTTGCACTGGATTCAATCAGAATCCATTACTCTCAAACCGTTTGTTGGAGTACGCGTGGCAGAAATACAAGCAACTTGGGATGCGACAAAGTGGAGATATGTCCCTACAGAGAGCAACCCCGCCGATGATCTTAGTCGAGGTCTCAAGACCGCAGAGATGGAGGGAAGATGGCTCAATGGTCCTGACTTTCTTAGGAGGCCGAGGGTTGAGTGGCCAGCAGTAGAAGAAGTGTCTACACCCGTCAACGACACTGAGCGCAAGAAACCACGACCAGTTTGTGCTAGCGTGAAAGTTGTCTCTCCAGTCGACATCAAGAAGTTCTCAGATTTGGAGAAAATCTACAGAGTGACCGCTTACGTCTTGAGATTCAAAAACAACATTACATGCAAAACAGCAGCTGAGAGGAAATCAGGCCCCCTTACCATTGAGGAGATTAATGAGGAAAAGCTTTTCACAGTCAAGTCGGTTCAGAAGGAACTAGGAAACTGGAACCAATACAAGGATTTGGCACCATTCTGCGATGACCAGGGTATCATCCGTGTTGGTGGGAGATTAAAGCACTCGCCACTAACATACGACGAGAAGCATCCATTCACACCACTTCTCACAGCTTGTAATGAGAAGTATGCACGAAAGGACATCACATTCAGGTTCAGAACGCACCCTCTGTGAGAGTAGGCGTGAGTACTGGATCCTAAAGGGAAGGAATCTAGCAAGAGAGATTGTGAGGAATTGTATCATCTGCCGAATCCTCCGTCAACCTCCATATACAACCTTGATGGGAAACCTGCCAGCTGAGAGACTCAACGTATTCTCTCCACCATTCACGACAACTGGTGTAGATTTGTTTGGTCCCTTTCGCCTGAAGTATGGATATAATAAGTCCACCAAAGCATGGGGTGCGATCTTCGTTTGCGCAACCGTTCGCGCCATCCACTTAGAGATAGTAAAGAGCCTATCGACTGCGTCATTTCCTCAAGCATTGAGGAGATTCACAGCTCATCATGGTTGGCCTACCACCATCATTTCCGACAACGGAACCAACTTTGTTGGTACAGAAAAGGAATTGAGAAAGTTAGTTATTGAAGGAAGAAAGCCTTCGCAGTGCTGCACAAGGTTAAATGGAAATTCATAACCCCACTGAGCCCTCACCAGGGAGGTTTTTATGAGAGTCTAGTCAAGCAAGTAAAGAGTGCCTTACGAGTAGCCGTTGGACAGCATCTGCTTTCATGGAATGAGATGGCAACAGTCTTTGCAGAAGTCCAGTGCTTGGTCAACTCAAGAGCTATTGGACGATCGTCGAATGACCCAAATGATCTTCAGCCGCTTACGCCGAACCACTTCCTGATTGGTCGAGCATCTTCGACAGTTCCCCAAGGCCCCTTCGCAGAAACAACAAATCTGAGAAAACGTTTCGAGTTCGTACAAGCGCTCGTTGGTCAATTTTGGAACCGCTTCATCAGAGAGTATCTTCATACCCTGATGCAGAGAGTCAAATGGAGGGAAGAAAGCCGTCAAATGTCAGTTGGGGATATCGTTCTTCTCGCCGATCGCAACGCACCTCGGGGGAAATGGGATCTAGCGCGCATCATAGAAGTATTTCCCGGTGATGACGGCATTGTCCGAAATGTGTTAGTAAAAACAAAATCTGGTGACGCGAAAAGGCGCAGCGTACAGCATTGCTGTTTGATTCTTGAACAAGACAATTACATGTAAATTCAGGGAGAGTGAACTCCATACTCGATTTCCGCCCCGGGAGGGTTGGTTTATATTCCGCCGTCTTCGCGCCTCTCGCGTTATCACGTCATGACGTCACGCGCACCTGTGACGTGATGTTCGTTTCAACAAATCATTTTCATTATCCGCGTCACAAGCCCAGAAGCATCAGATTCAGAAGCGGCAGGTTCAACCTTTGCTGCTTTCTCTGTTAAAAGACCATGGAGGTAGGCCTAATGCGTCCCACAAACATGTCAAAGTAATCTAACCTTGAGATGACATACCCTTCAGGTACTGTACAGCTATGTCCAATTCCATTGTTATTTTCTGACGACTCCTTTCTCAATTTTGATCTCATCTCATTTGTCGTCGCGGTTGTCTCGTCAGTCGTTGGTAAATAACTAGGCCTATGACGTCTGTTTGTCTATATATCATTTGAATGACTTGAAAGAAACTCAGCTTAGTATAAGTATATTAGGCCTTTAATCTAGGCCCTTCTGTTATGTCAGTCGTTTGTACTTATTTGCTCCACTTCATTGAATAGGAAAGGCTGCAGAGGCTGTACAAGGGAAGACTGCAATATGCAGATACTGCAGTCTTCCATTGTAGGGCAGTACACTGAGCTTCCTACCTTGAAACACCCATTACACCCTGCGCGTACCAACTACGTCGTCATTCACTTGCCTGATAACCGGAAGTGAAGGATCGAGGGCTCTCTGATAATCCAACACTAGACTGGAAGCCCGTCCTAACTCTTTTACGTAATGAAATTAACAAATGTTAGGACGGGTAGTGGCCGTGCCGTTCTCAAATGTGATTGGTCACTGTGCATGTCAACAACTGAATCGACATATGTTAGCCCTCTCAGATTAATAACTTCTATAATAACAGATAAAAACGTGGTTTGGGGGGTGAACGCGAATGTTTGATCGAGTCAGTTTTCCCCATGCATCACTCTGTACAAAAATGTACAAAGGAATACCGTCGGTTAAATTTGTAAATTTGGGATTGTTCGGGCCTTAAAAACTTACCTGCATCATCCGTTCATCCACGTGTGTTTCGATTATAATATCCATTCAGATTGTACCAGATAAAACCTCCTGGTTGAACGTCAATTCTTCCAAATGACGGTTGAAGCGAGGACACGGATGATGTTTACAATAAACTGCAAACACACGTGCTCCACGATGTACGCTTTCCCATTGGTTAACAGGTTCAGTGCACGAATAATTAATTACTTGCCGGGATTCAGGCAAGTATGGCGGCCACGACTGGTCCTACCATTCAGCAAATTCAAAAGCGACACCATCGGTAGGACCAGGTACTAGTCTAATCCAACACTTGAACCTTCAAAATGGAAGTAGGCCTAGAGGTAATAATCGCCGTAATAATAAAAGCATATCGTATCGAATCCAAACACATTAAATAAACAATGTATCCGATTACTTATCAATGACCGCGAATGCTATAAAAAAAGTAGTCACCACAAAGATTGGTGTATCAAGAGAAAACATAAATGGCATTAGATTCACCTCGTCTGCTCTGTCTGCAGGTCGCCATGACCGTGCATACGCAATGCCACACACGCCCAGGCCCACCGGCGGGTTACCTAACATGGGGAACGTAAGGGGTTCAGTTGCCGAAAAGGGTACAACAGCTATTATTCAGGCGTATTGTCTAGTCCATTGTCATTGGCAGTACGGTTCACAGGCCTGTCTCTTTTGAATGACGGGACTCCTAATTCCCCTTTCGGTCCTAAGTCAGGCGATTACGAAATCAGGAGAGGCAAATCAGTGCATAGGCCTACTACATACATGAATTCATAACGAACGCCTCCTGAGGAGAGACGTAGGAGCGGACTTGGTTGCATTCGCTACCATGCACGACCTAGTTATTTTGAGGACAAATCGCGTATTAGCATGTGTTATCGAATTGCCATGTTGTGGGGAATTAGGTGTCGTTTGGGCCTTCTCCATTTTTGACGCAGTTTGCATGCGATTTCTTTGGATACGTAAACTGTATATTTGGAGCCTACATCTGTCCATGCAGAGCAATCGATCCGTCACTTTCGGTTATCAGGCGAGTGAATGATGACGAAGTTGGTACGCGCAGGTGTAATGGGTGTTTCAAGGTAGGTAGCTTAGTCTAGTGTACATTAGGCTTCCTTTACAAAGAAGTATACGGTATATGAAAATGCCGGTGTAGCAGTAAATAGTGTCCCCCTGTAAAAAGTGTCCACTTCTATTGTTGAATGACGGATTAAGCGGCACGCATATAGAAACCAATTGTCGGAGATCAGAATGTAACAATAGGACCTTTTGTTCCCCGGACAGTTTTTCCTAGGACATTCTTTCCCTTCACACCGGCTTCAAATGGATTCACGGCCTTGAAGCCTTTGTTCACCGGCGTTTTCGTATACCGTATACTTCCATGTAACGGAAGCCTTACGAACAATAGGGAGGTTTCGCAAGCGCCCGGTTAGGCCCTACGACGACGTTTATCTATTGTTTGGGCATAGGCTACCCACACAAGTGTGGGTAGCCTATGCCCAAACAATAGATAAACGTCGTCGAATGGCCTAACCGGGCGCTTGCGAAACCTCCCTATTAAAGCTGACGTGAATGAACAAAAACTGGAGATTCCAGCTTTGAAAAAGACCACCACGCCACGGTGGTGGTCAAGAGAAATACAAA